>CM056376.1:143387518-143416597 GCA_029718625.1 Synaphobranchus kaupii | reverse complement strand
CAAATTCAGAGGGAATAATTTAAATAGTCTGTTTTTTGTGGTCTTTTCCCAAGTGTATCGGCTGTCTTGGCCAAAAAGTTTTGCATTAAACATTTTTAACATCTTTCCATTTATTGTGATGAACATTTGGCTGCTAAATATACAGCATGTAGGTTTTATATTTTCTGTTTAATAGGCTCATTAAATGCTTTATATTGCAGTTAAAGGAGGTTGCCAAATTGTAACTGGAGTTTTGTATCCTCTCTGACCCTACACACACACACACACACACACATTTTCAGTTTTCAGTTATACGCATTACAGTTTTTGAGAAAATGTATTGTTTGAAAAAAAATTCTGATCAATAATACAGACATCCTTGCGACTCATGAGCTGAAATATTTTCCTGTATATATTGTAATTTTTTTTATTTTGGGATTTGTAAACTATTTGTTCGATTTCTTTTCAGTGGACTGTGATCTGTCTGCAGATCTGTTATAAGTAATAAGCTCAGTGTAAATTAACAATGTCCATTATTAATTTAGACAAAAATATGTAACGGTACAAAAACGTATCAAAAATGTACACTGCTCACACAAGTGCCATGTGAAGAGTCTTACTGTGTCTTACTGTGTCTTACTGTCTTACTGTGTGTCTTACTGTCTTACTGTCTTACTGTCTTACTGTGTGTCTTACTGTGTCTTACTGTCTTACTGTGTGTCTTACTGTGTCTTACTGTCTTACTGTGTGTCTTACTGTGTCTTACTGTCTTACTGTGTGTCTTACTGTGTCTTACTGTCTTACTGTGTGTCTTACTGTGTCTTACTGTCTTACTGTGTGTCTTACTGTCTTACTGTGTGTCTTACTGTCTTACTGTCTTACTGTGTGTCTTACTGTGTCTTACTGTCTTACTGTGTTTTACTGTCTTACTGTGTGTCTTACTGTCTTACTGTGTGTCTTACTGTTTTACTGTCTTACTGTGTGTTTTACTGTCTTACTGTGTGTCTTACTGTGTGTTTTTCTGTCTTACTGTGTATCTTACTGTCTTACTGTCTTACTGTCTTACTGTGTGTCTTACTGTCTTACTGTCTTACTGTGTGTCTTACTGTGTGTCTTACTGTCTTACTGTGTCTTACTGTGTGTCTTACAGTGTCTTACTGTGCTTCACATTCCTCTCTCTGCTCCCCCAGGGAAACTGAGCCAGATCGTGTTTGGGCATCGGGATGTGGTGACCTGTCTGGCCCGGTCCGAGTCCTACATCGGGGGGGACTGCTACGTCCTGTCGGGGTCCCGGGATGCCACTCTCCTGCTCTGGTACTGGAACGGCAAGAGCTGCAGTGTCGGGGAGACCTCGGGTGGTAAGTACCCCAAATGTGGGGCACCCACACACACAGACAGGGCCCGCCAGAGCCCTATGGTCCCACGCACAGAGACAGGGCCCCCCAGAGCCCTATGGTCCCGCGCACAGAGATGGGGCCCACACACACAGACAGGGCCCCGCCAGCGCCCTATGGTCCCGTGCACAGAGATGGGGCCCACACACAGACAGGGCCCGACCACGCGGACGCAGTGATTAACCGCTGGAAAAGCAGCAACCAAACCGGGCCTCTTCCAAACAGATTGGGTTTCGGGAACCAGGGGACATTTCACAATAAAGTGGTTTAGCCAGTTACTTATTTTTTTTGACTGTGCGTTTAGAGGGAAAGTGGCTGAGAGACGGCGACTGTGGCCCATGGTTCTGTGGCCAATGAAAGCCCAGGACTCGTGAGAGTGTTTGATTAGAGAGCAGAGGCCCGGGGGAATGGCCCGGCCCATCTTCGCTTACCGGAACGTCTGGCCCAGCGTGTGATCAGAGCGCACTGAACACAGAACGTCTGGCCCAGCGTGTGATCAGAGCGCACTGAACACAGAACGTCTGGCCCAGCGTGTGATCAGAGCGCACTGAACACAGAACGTCTGGCCCAGCGTGTGATCAGAGCGCACTGAACACAGAACGTCTGGCCCAGCGTGTGATCACAGTGCACTGAACACAGAACGTCTGGCCCAGCGTGTGATCAGAGCGCACTGAACACAGAACGCCTGGCCCAGCGTGTGATCAGAGCGCACTGAACACAGAACGTCTGGCCCAGCGTGTGATCAGAGCGCACTGAACACAGAACGCCTGGCCCAGCGTGTGATCAGAGCGCACTGAACGCAGAACGTCTGGCCCAGCGTGTGATCAGAGCGCACTGAACACAGAACGTCTGGCCCAGCGTGTGATCAGAGCGCACTGAACACAGAACGTCTGGCCCAGCGTGTGATCAGAGCGCACTGAACACAGAACGTCTGGCCCAGCGTGTGATCAGAGCGCACTGAACACAGAACGTCTGGCCCAGCGTGTGATCAGAGCACACTGAACACAGAACGTCTGGCCCAGCGTGTGATCAGAGCGCACTGAACACAGAACGTCTGGCCCAGCGTGTGATCAGAGCACACTGAACACAGAACGTCTGGCCCAGCGTGTGATCAGAGCGCACTGAACACAGAACGTCTGGCCCAGCGTGTGATCAGAGCGCACTGAACACAGAACGTCTGGCCCAGCGTGTGATCAGAGCGCACTGAACACAGAACGTCTGGCCCAGCGTGTGATCAGAGCGCACTGAACACAGAACGTCTGGCCCAGCGTGTGATCAGAGCGCACTGAACACAGAACGTCTGGCCCAGCGTGTGATCAGAGCGCACTGAACACAGAACGTCTGGCCCAGCGTGTGATCAGAGCGCACTGAACACAGAACGTCTGGCCCAGCGTGTGATCAGAGCGCACTGAACACAGAACGTCACCACCAGCTTCTTCTCCGCTAATTTAGCCAGTTTAGACTCACTGCCCGGTGTTAAGAGTGCTCGTATGAATGCACCTGAATGTATCACCAGCGGCAGTGTCAGTAATGAGGCTCGCCAATCTGTCATTTGCGCTTGTGTTCTGTGAGTGTATTGCCCCTCAAAAAAATAATGGATATGTTTAGATTTTTTAATTTAGATTTTTTCTATAGACATTAATATATTAGTGGTTAGAACTGTTTTTAGAGGGGAGTCTGTATACTTCAGCCGTCTAAAAAACATCCCAAATTCTGCTACTGAGTAGCATTGCATTGGTTTGCTTCCAATATTTAGACCAGCTGCTTGGACCAGTGGAGCTTTTATTTATTTATACTTTTAATCCCCTCTATAAATTGGAGTTGCATTGCATTTTGGTGATGTCATGCATGTACATGGCTTGATATGATTTATTATAATTATTGCCATATACACTTTATATGTCCGGGATTTTTTTATTCATCAAAATGTTATTCTGCACTGTGCTTTCATAGCAAATGAGCAGTATTCATATATTTTAAGCAGATTTAATAAAACACTAGAATTTAGTTTTTTTCCAAAATTTCTATCTTTGCATATAATATATTAAGCAGGAAAGTAAAAAGTCCTTGCTACACAGGCGATTAACTTTTTGTACATTATGTGAAAATGTGTATGAAAATCACACACTAAATTATTCAAGAACTTGGCCAGCAATTGCACATAATTATCTCTATAGATAAATTAGTTGATTTATTGATTTGCTGTTCATAAGTATCCTGACAATAAATTTTTTTCCAATCGTTACTACTGAAGTGTCTTAATAAACATATTTTAAAAGCATTAAATAACTGACCAGACTGAAGGATTTCAAAGAATAATCCACTGTGTGTCTGACTACGCTCCAAGACAATGTTACACTGTCCAGCAGAAGACAAATAACGTTACCATTTTAAATTGTAAATAGTTATGTACGTATACTGAATTCTGTACTCCATTGCTTTATTCAGTCAGTATGTTTAGACTATATTTTAGTATTTTTAGACTATATTTCATATGTGATGTGGAATGTTGTTGTTTTTCTGTAAGACTGAGATTGCCCTCTCTTTTATTCGCCTAAATTTATGGCTGTAAACAAAAAATGTACATAGATACATAGTACGTAGTGAGACTCAGATGGGTCTTATTCTGCAGCTACTGCAGTCACCTTAAGGGAAGACAGTCTGCACTGCCATCTAGTGGCTGGAATGAGAACTTATTGCAGCCACATTATAATTATTATTATGTCATTTTTATAAATGATATAAAATAAACTAAATAAGGGTAAATGTTTCATTTGTTGGGGAGTTTTTAGCTTATAGAACACAAATTAATGAAGTTAATACAAAGAAAAAATGCATCCATTTATTTTTAATTGATCACAAGTTAAATATTGTCAGCCCTCATTGAAATATTGGCTGTTCCACCATAAGAATCCCTTTAAACAGCTAGATTCTGGTAGAAATGCAAACCCTGTTCACTACTAGTGTATTTGTCATTGAACACTGTTTTCCACTGTCAGTGTTTAAATTGTCCTTGTTGTGAGCGCACAGCAGAGATAGATTAGTTGATTGGTAGCAGAAGTTGTTAACTAATGGTTGCATTAGCAGCGGGTGAGGCTTAGCTTAGCAGGTGAGGCTGTCAACATTACAGTACTCTCGCTGCAGGTAAACGATACTCTCCTCACCATAGATACACATGCATTCAATTGCAATCAGATGCAGCCGTAATGCAAACCAAATGCTGCCAGTGGCAGAAGGTTAAATAATACACTCATTTATCAGTTTGATTGAGCTTGTTCTGTAGAAATCTGACTTTGTGTTTTAATCCCAGGAGCTGTAAAACATGAGTTGGAGTTGCGATGTTAAGTAGCTTTAGCAGGTTTATCCATTATCCAAATGAAATGTATATTTAAATGAGTTATTTTGTGCCCAGAAGTGGCTCTATGTGCCTCAGGTCACCACATGCGTCAATGTAACTGATTTCACTCCCATGCAAGAAACTATTTATTCTGGTGTCTGGTTGCCTCTTATTGAGCTAAATATTGTGTTGCCATAATTGTTGTTTTCTTTTGTAGTTATGAGAAAGGTTTAGTTAGTTGGTTACACTCTCAACTGTCGGTTTGAACAGTACAGGAAATGGGAATTTTTATTGATCTCAGATATTTTTTTTCCAGTTCTGTTCTGGTGTAGCAAGAGGAGAGAAGTTGAAAAGTAAAGTTTGTTGACATGTCTAAAGACCACAATGGCATGCTTTTTTTAAATTGTAGAAGTAGAATACTGAGATTTCCTCCCCCTATCTCTCTCCCCCTTTACCCCTGTGCTGTTAAAGAGTTTTTAAAAGTGAAGTTTCTCCCTCTCTCTGTTCCTCTGTGCTTTAAGTAGGCCTCATGCGTCCTTCCCGCTCGTCCACTAAAGCAGATAATGAACTTTTAATGAACTCACTACTGGGTCTGAGAAAGTTGTTTAAGTCCAGCGTTCCTCGCAGATCAAAGCAGCCGAGGCTCCGAGAGGCTGGCTGTAAAACAGGGCCCATATCAGCACCCCTTTGAGTCTGTCCCTGTGCCGTTAAATTACCCCGAAGTTACCTTCAGCACACGGCCTTGGACTGCTTTTTCAATCAGCCAGCCTTCGGCCCACAGATCGTCATCTTCCTCTCTTTCCCCGCCTCTTGTGTTTGCTTATATGTTAGATCTGTGTGTTCAGTATGAAACGGGGCTTATATGTTAGATCTGTGTGTTCAGTATGAAACGGGGCTTATATGATAGATCTGTGTGTTCAGTATGAAACGGGGCTTATGTTAGATCTGTGTGTTCAGTATGAAACAGGGCTTATATGTTAGATCTGTGTGTTCAGTATGAAACGGGGCTTATATGTTAGATCTGTGTGTTCAGTATGAAACAGGGCTTATATGTTAGATCTGTGTGGTCAGTATGAAACAGGGCTTATATGTTAGATCTGTGCGTTCAGTATGAAACGGGGCTGATGTTAGATCTGTGTGTTCAGTAAGAAACGGGGCTTATATGTTAGATCTGTGTGTTCAGTATGAAACGGGGCTTATATGTTAGATCTGTGTGTTCAGTATGAAACGGGGCTTATATGTTAGATCTGTGTGTTCAGTATGAAACGGGGTTTATGTTAGATCTGTGTGTTCAGTATGAAACGAGGCTTATATGTTAGATCTGTGTGTTTAGTATGAAACGGGGCTTATATGTTAGATCTGTGTGTTCAGTATGAAACGGGGTTTACAGTTGCAAGAAAAAGTATGTGAACCCTTGAGAATTTTCTGTATATCTGCATAAATTTGATCTAAAATGCGATCACATCTTCATCTAAGTCCTAAAACTTGATAAAGTGAACCCAACTCAGCAAAAAACACAAAAAACATTATTCTTTTTGAGCAAAATTATCCAACATTAAATGCTTTGTTGGAAAAAGTATGTGAACCCTTGGATCATACGTATTTTTAAAGTATCATATTTAATATTTGGTCGCATATCCTTTGCATGCTGTTACTTCCTGAAGTCTGCGACCCATCAATATCAAAAGGCTCTCAATATCTTATTTTCAGGTACTGTTACAAAGCGATACTATAACCACTCTGCATTTGAATGGATCTTTAATGGGAATTGGGGGGTGAGACTAGATTCAGCTGTAAATTACACTCGTACATTATGGAACACATGACTGGCTAAATGGCTGTAAGTCATCCAGGGTCTGAGGTATCAAACGAGCCCCAAACCATCACTCTGCGGCCAGATATGCAGTAGATGTGGATGGATCACTGCAAGGGTTATTTCTCCTGACTCATTTTCCTATAGAACTCTATGGGGAAAAAAGTCAGGAGAAGAAACCCTTAAAGTGATCCATCCACATCTACTCCATATCTGGCCGCAGAGTGATGGTTATGGGGCTCGTTTGATACCTCAGACCCTGGATGACTTACAGCCATTTAGCCAGTCATGTGTTCCATAATGTACGAGTGTAATTTACAGCTGAATCTAGTCTCACCCCCCAATTCCCATAAAGATCCATTCAAATGCAGAGTGGTTATAGTATCGCTTGTAACAGTACCTGAAAATAAGATATTGAGAGCCTTTTGATATTGATGGGTCGCAGACTTCAGGAAGTAACAGCATGCAAAGGATATGCGACCAAATATTAAATATGATACTTTAAAAATACGTATGATCCAAGGGTTCACATACTTTTTCCAACAATAGCATTTAATGTTGGATAATTTTGCTCAATAAATAAATTATAAAAGAATGTTTTTTGTGTTTTTTTGTTGAGTTGGGTTCACTTTATCAAGTTTTAGGACTTAGATGAAGATGTGATCGCATTTTAGATTGAATTTATGCAGATATACAGAAAATTCTAAAGGGTTCACATACTTTTTCTTGCAACTGTATGTTAGATCTGTGTGTTCAGTATGAAACGGGGCTTATATGTTAGATCTGTGTGTTCAGTATGAAACGGGGCTTATGTTAGATCTGTGTGTTCAGTATGAAACGGGGCTTATATGTTAGATCTGTGTGTTCAGTATGAAACGGGGCTTATGTTAGATCTGTGTGTTCAGTATGAAACGGGCTTATATGTTAGATCTGTGTGTTCAGTATGAAACGGGGCTTATGTTAGATCTGTGTGTTCAGTATGAAACGGGGCTTATATGTTAGATCTGTGTGTTCAGTATGAAACGGGTTCAGTCTGACACATCCTCTGGAGATCAGGAGTGTTTACTCCCTGCAGATCCCCTCGTGGCCATGGCTCCGGCCCTAAGATTTTGCTCGACTCAGACATTCATTGTTCCTGCGACCAAACTGTGTAAACAACAAACCTATGTTTTGGCTTTATTAGTAGTATTAGTATTTGTGACAACTCTGCCAAATACACCACTATTGTCGCGTAGCAAGTCCATTTAACAAGCAACCCCCCACCAGTCTCACCTGCAATGATACCTACCCGTGTGTGACACAGTGGACAATAGCGTCTATCTGTCAGTTCATAAAAATATTCTTTCACCACCAAAAAATCTTGGAAGAAGGACCTCCTGAACCTGGACTTTCCACCTGTGCTCCTGACGGAAACGGTCAGTGCTGCGTATAGTTTAGGGTCCTGGAAGAGAACACACCCCCAGTATGCCGTGTAGTGGGCTAATAGAGTGGTTTCAAGGTTAAAAGACTTAGTGTTATGAGACAGTGCTGTGGTAACCTTGAGCAGTGTGCTTCAGCTGTACTTCATACTGTCCTATTTCCACATCTTGTTGCTCTGTGTTTATTTTCATTTCTGCCCCCTGGTGGTGGAAAATGATGCACATATAAAAATTGGCCCGTTATTTTTCGGCACTCTGTATAGCGCCCGGGGTTTTCAAATCACGGTCCTTGAGGTCAGGGAACTGCTGGTTTTGTACCCTCCCTTTGCCTGGGAGTTTTGGCCAATCAGTAGCACTAACTGTTCAGTTAATTACCTGGGAGAAAGAAAACCAGGGCCAGATTTGCATTTGAGGTCCAGATATAAATATCCATGGTATAGTCATTAGCTTTAACACCTTTAACACCCTGGTTTCGTGTCTCCAGCAGAGTTTGTGACTCCCAGAGCGATCCTGACGGGTCATGACTGTGAGGTCACCTGTGCGACCGTGTGCGCTGAGCTCGGCCTCGTCATCAGCGGCTCCAAGGGTGAGTCTGAGGAGGGGGCGGGGTCAGTCACACTCACATAGGGGGCGGGGTCAGTCTCACACACATATGGGGCGGGGGTCAGTCACACTCGTGTAGGGGGCGGGGTCAGTCACACTCACGTAGTGGGCGGGGTCAGTCACACTCACGTAGTGGGCGGGGTCAGTCACACTCACATAGTGGGCGGGGTCAGTCACACTCGCGTAGGGGGCGGGATAGGTAAGGGGCAGGGTAGTATGAATTTAATCAGGGGTGGGGTCACTCTAACCTGGGTATTTAGGTGAGGCAATAATCATATTATTCCTCACAGACAAACATGTGACAAATATTGTTACTGAAAAGCACTCGCTTCACTTAATCCTTCACAGCTTGTTTTGCGAGAGAATCAAGCTATTGCTGCACCTTAAACACATCCATGATACCATGATTAGTTCAACCGAATCAAACAAGGTTAATTTATACTTTTATTTTATACCAAAATATTTTAGAACTTTGAATATGTTAGCTCAGGAGCCACTTTGGAAGGAGTGGCCCCACTGCCAGTGCTGAGTGGCTCCTCTCCTCTCTCACCCACAGAGGGGCCCTGCCTCATCCATTCCATGAATGGGGACCTGTTGAGGACCCTTGAGGGCCCGGCGGGCTGCCTGAGGCCCCGGCTCATCCAGTCGTCGACCGAGGGCCACTGTGTGGTGTACTACCACCAGGGCCTCTTCTGCGTCTTCAGCGTCAACGGGAAGCTGCTCGGACACATGGAGGTGGGGGAGAGCGTTAAGGTGAGATCCTGATAACCCGCTCGGAAAACCCCATAACACACTGGGAAAACTCAATAACCCACTCGGAAAACTCCATAACCCGCTCGGAAAACTCAATAACCCACTCGGAAAACCCCATAACCCGCTCGGAAAACTCCATAACCCGCTCGGAAAACTCCATAACCCACTCGGAAAACTCCCATTTGTAACTTGCGTGTGAAAGCTCTGTGTGTGTGTGTGTGTGTGTGTGTGTGTGTGTGAGAGAGAGAGAGAGAGAGAGAGAGAGAGAGAGAGAGAGAGAGAGAGAGAGTTATTAATGGCTCCTCTGTGACTGTTGTGAGCAGTGGAAGAGGCAAGAGGCCCTGAGCTGTTCTGTGACCAGCCTCTGCCTGCAACTGCAACCCCAAGCAGAGTCAACATCTCAACCCCCCCCCCCCCCCCCCCCCCCCCCCCCGCGCTTCATCAGTGGGGCATGATGCGTGATTAAAGGCCCCGCCCCCCTCTCTCCCCTGAAGGCACGGCGGCTCGGCGGGATAGGGGTCAGAGCGACGCTCCTCTGGGTCCCGTCCCCAGTACTTACATTCCCTCTCGGGTGTCGGGCGCTGGGAACGCTCTCGGGCTTCCGGCCTGGCCTGGGAACGGGGCAGTGCTCAATCAGAGCTTCACCACCTGCTTTCTATTTATTTTGGAAAACCCCCGGCTACCCCCCATGCCCCCCCCTCCTCCTGCTGCTCATGTCTGAGCGCTGGACCAGGGCTGCTTTCACTGGAAATCTTATTGGCTTGGCAGGGTGTAGGCAGGGGTTATGTGGGGTTATGTTGGGGTGGGTTTGGGGTTAGGCTGGGCTGGGGCAGGAGGCCGGTTGGAGGCAGGGTGTAGGCAGGGGTTATGTTGGGTTGAGTTCGGGTTACGCTGGACTGAGGCTGGTTTCACTGAAAACGGTCCGACACTACTTCCTTGTTCATCTTCCGTCTTCCGCATTTCATTCTTCTTCTTTGTTTTTGATATGGGAGCGATTTGTAGTCCCTGTGCAGCTCAACACCATGGAAAGGAACTCATCACTCATTTTTGTTTTTACTTATCAGGTAAAACATGGAAAAGGAATAGTTAGCTAACATTTTTCCAAATTAACCATGCCTTGGGAATGGTTTTGTTGTATTGTATTCTGGCTGGTTAGAGTAAAAGAAACTACAAGTTCCATGATCCACCGAGGTACTTAGTGGCCATGCATGTAATTTTCGTCAATTAGAAACCAAAATGGACCTTCAAGTGGAAGTTTGTTGTTTGCTTTGTAATCATTGGACTTGTGTGCTGTGTCCACTCCACACACACACACACACACACACACACACACACACACACACACACACACACACACACACACACACACACACACACACACACATACACACACACACACACACACACACACACACACACACACACACACACACTATACTTGTATTTATTGAAGGCTGTACAGATTTAAACCTCAGTACCCTCCCCTGCCTATCGGTAATCCCCAGTATCAGCTCCAGTGACTGTCTGCCTTCTTTGTTCTGACTGTTGAAGACACTTGCAATTACTCTTGAGGGGAAGAAGAAACACAATTCTTCATCCCGCTGGTGAGATTGGAGATGGAGAAGGAAGGGGTTTCCAATCTGCCACAAATGTATTTCAGTTAAAAGTGACAAGCCTACACCATCCTGTGTGCATGCTCACATGTGTGTGTAAGTTTGTGTGTAAGTTTGTGTGTGTGTTTGTGTCAGTGTGTGTTTGTGTGCGTATGTGCGTGCATACATGGTTGTGTAGGTGTGTGTGTGTGTGTGTGTGGTGTGTGTGTGTGTGTGTCACAGCTCAGCTGAATACCTCCATATATTTCGGCTTTAACCCCTGCCAGACATAACAGGAAGTAGAAAGAATGATTAAATAAAAGCGCAGTTTCAGCTTGGCGTCCTGCTGGCATGTGACAGCTCCTGGCCCCAGACCCGTCCTTGGGAAACCCGAATCCGGGCGGCCATTCTGGCTCTTCCACAGGGAGCCTCCGTGCTTCTCCTTAGACCCGCGGGCTTCTGGAGGCAGATTTACGAGTCACGGCCCTTCCACCTGGGTCTCCAGTACCCTGCTAAGCTCAGCGGGACGCCGCTGTGAGCTTTTATACTCTGCTTTCTGATAACAAGTCAACGAGAATCAAAGAAAACAATCCCCTCACTCAGCTGGTCCTGAGCCTTAGTTCTCTAAACACACTAACAGACACTAACAGGATCAGAACAAAACTACAAATCTAATTAGAATTACCAAAATTGCAACACAACTGAAACAAAATTACAGTATATCACTTATTGGGAATCTCAAACAAAATCACAAAGTAAAATGAAATGTTATCTGGCCCTAAAAGGACAGTACAGTGTAGCAAACTACCTGACCACAGTTACTGACAAAACCTAACTGAGAAGCACCTTGACGAGGTACAGACTCAGCGAGCACCGCGTCGCCATAGAAACCAGCAGGCACAAAAGATCATGGCTGCCAGAAGAACAAAGATTGTGCCAACATTGTAAAGACCCCAAAATTGAAACAGAAAAACACTTCTTGATTGAATGTGCCAAATTTGACCAAATTCGCAATAAATTCTACCCCAAAATTAGCCAAAAATGTCTCCACCAGATGCTGATAAACTCCCCTTCTTATTAGGGGAAAATAATGCATACTAGCAGCACAATGTGTGCTCTCTTGCCACAACCTGAGGGACAGTGAGTGACCCTGTGATGCACACATGCACACACATACCTGCACACACATATGAGCAAGCAACATACACACATACATACAAACATACACACAACACATAACATCATTTATTGTAATTCTTGTTATTGGCATATCTATTATTATTTTATTTACATAAACATACTGTATATAGTTTTATTTTGTAACCCCTGCTTTGGCAACACAAGTGCCTGTATGTGTCTTGCCAATAAAGCACTTTGAAGTTGAAATTAACAGAGAGAGAGAGACAGGAAAAGCAGAGATAGTGACTGATTTAAGGATCACACAGAATGCCCCCGAAAGCACATTGTACTACAACTGGACTTAAAGAATGATATTAGAGCAGAGAGATGGTGAGAGAGAGAGAAAGAGAGAGAGAGAGATGGTGAGATAGAGAGTGAGTGAGTGAGTGAGTGAGTGAGTGAGTGAGTGAGTGAGTGAGTGAGTGAGTGAGTGAGTGAGTGAGTGAGAGAGAGAGATGGTGTGAGAGAATGATGGAGAGAGGGAGATGGTGAGAGAGAGAGAGAGAGAGAGAGAGAGAGAGATGGTGAGATAGAGAGAGAGAGAGAGAGAGAGAGATGGTGAGATAGAGAGAGAGAGAGAGAGAGAGAGAGAGAGAAAGAGAAAGAGAGAGATGGAGAGAGAGAGATGGTGAAAGACAGAGAGGAAGAGGGCGGACAGGGGTGCCCTCCACAGCACAGGAGACATTTATTACCCTGAGAGGAGCCGTTTAAAGTGAGCAGAGTGTTTAATGCCTGAGTCACAGGCTAATGCAGGTTACATGGGGCTGTTGATTGAAAAGCATTCAGCGCTATTAAGGAACTGATTGCTGTCATATCTAAAACAAAGGCACAAGGCCTTGTTGTTTTCAGTGCCGGCTTGTCATATCAGCAGAACAGCATGTTCTCACAACTGATGATCATTTTCTTGTGTGTGTTACTGTTCAATTTCTGTCTCTGGAGACCTCGTATTTCAAATAATGGGGACCTTCTGCACTCCTGAATGCTTTATCACATGCAGATTTATGGTTGAAATTGTTCTGTATTGTGTTATCTGTTGGCGTTGTAGCCAGCAGCAACACCACAAAGGACAGACAGTGGGGCAGACCCACAACACATAAACAAACATATCAAATAAAGACATTCAATAGAATCATTGCATTAATCAATCTAATTAAGTGAATTAAAGTGGAATACAGCCAAATGTCATGATTAAAAATAGCCCCCGCTGTCCCGAGATGTCCAGTGTCATTAAGCAGTTCAACACACAAACTCCGCCTCCACGACTTTCCTCCATACACGCAGTGTTGCGGTCTCTGTACGCCGTCGAAACAGAGCACCGAACTTCATAGGCCTTCCCAGTCGTCACCTCACTCCTCCCCCGCATTATTTTCTCCTTCCCTGGTTGCCTTTTGAAGATTGCCTGCAGTCCTAGATCAGTCCCGACATCTTCAACTCCGGTGAAGAGCGATGGAAAACTTTGTAGCTGCAGATCCAACGGACATTCCCGAGCATATGTTGTGAATGCGTCTCCATGGTGAAGACCACACACAAAATTATCTCGACTAGACATTCAATATTATCAATATTATCAATATTATCAAAACAAGCAGCAGGAGTGCCCCGAAAAATCTCCAGCCTGCTTCCCCGTCCCACAACAGACACACAGCGCATGAAAAAAACAAAAGACAAAAGCCAGACACAACAAAACACGTTCAAATTAACAAACATGAACACGAGAGACAGCTGGACTACGTCTCCATTACAGCACCACGTGACGTCATCTATGTTTAATTACCTAGACACGACCAGAAGAAATGTTTTTTTTTATTTTTTTAATATTTGTAATTTTAGTAATTTTTAGTATTTTATTAAATTTTTTACTAAGTTTTTTTTTTTTGCCCTGTCGGAGTGTTGCAATCTCAGTGATGACATGCGACTGCAGAATGTGGAGGTGTTTTAGAGTTGGTGCTAGCGAGCGTTATCGTCAGAAGCGTTATCAGAGTTGGCGATAGCGAGCATTAGCGTCAGAAGCATTATCAGAGTTGGCGATAGCGAGCGTTAGCGTCAGAAGCGTTATCAGGGTTGGCAATAGCGAGTGTTAGCGGCAGAAGCGTTATCAGATTAGGCGATAGCGAGTGTTAGCATCAGAAACATTATCAGAGTAGGCGATAGCGAGCGTTAGCGGCAGAAGCGTTATCAGAGTTGCCGATAGCGAGCATTAGCGGCAGAAGCGTTATCAGAGTAGGCGATAGCGAGTGTTAGCATCAGAAGCATTGTCAGAGTAGGCGATAGCGAGCGTTAGCGTCAGAAGCGTTATCAGAGTTGGTGATAGCGAGCGTTAGCGTCAGAAGCGTTATCAGAGTTGGCGATAACGAGCGTTAGCGTCAGAAACATTATCAGAGTTGCCGATAGCGAGCGTTAGCGTCAGAAACATTATCCGAGTTGGCGATAGCGAGTGTTAGCTTCAGAAACATTATCAGAGTAGGCGATAGCGAGCGTTAGCGTCAGAAGCATTGTCAGAGTAGGCGATAGCGAGCGTTAGCGTCAGAAAACTTAGTGCTGATGTTTGTGCCCACAGGCCATGCTGTTGAGCCGAGACGGGCAGTACCTCCTAACCGGGGGCGATGGCGGAGTTCTGACCGTGTGGCAGGTCCATGACCTCAAACAGCTCTTCGTCTATCCTGGCTGTGATGCTGGCATCCGCTCTATGGCCATGTCACATGACCAAAGGTAAGAACCTGCTGCTCCAATGACAGCTTCATATTCTACAGTCTAGTGTTCTACTGCATTTTACCATGGATACCATGTGTATTCTACAGTCTAGTGTCATATTGTATTTTACCAAGTACACAACGTATTTTTATTTGGAACCCTCACACGCAACATTTGTAGGTCGGTTTGAAAATGTAGAAATACAACTGCAATTAATTTGTATGACCACTTGTGTATTAATGTTTGTTTGCATTTCCTAAAATGCAACAGAATGGTGCCATTGGGCATCATGGCAACTGTATTGACACACACACACTCACTCTCTCTCTTTCTCTCTCTCTCTCAGGTGTATAATCACTGGCATGGCGTCTGGGAGCATAGTGCTGTTCTACAACGACTTCAACAGGTGGCACCATGAATATCAGATGCGCTACTGAAGCTTTCGCGCTTTGCACTCCGCTAACGGCGGAGGCCAAACTGCAATCCTGCCATTTGTCACTAGAGGCGCTATGTTATACTTAATCAAATTTGAATGTAACTTAAATAATATGAAAAAGAAGCAAACTATTTTTTAAAATGCTCATTGCTATATTTTGTAAGATCTTACTGAATTTCATATGATGTCAAACATTATAGGGGCTGGGTTAATGTGGGGGGGGGTCCAAACATTATAGGGGCGTGGTTAATGTAGGATGTGGGGTGCAGGGGCCACAAACATGACAAAAGGTCTATTTTTAGCTGTAAAAGTATTTTCAGCTGTGAGCTGAAGATGAGGATTTGAGGGGTCAAATAGCTAATTATATTTGCATCTTTTGTCTTAAAGAAAATACATACATGCTTCTACGGAGAGGAGTGGTTTTAATACGTGTGATTAAAGAAAAACATTTGTGTTTAACGGGTGAATTTTCTCATAGGTTCTCCTGTGTATACTACTGAAGACCCCAGAGAGAGCAGTGCTGGCTTCGGCCTACTGGCTCAATGTGCAAAACTATAGTAACTGACAAGGGATTTATTCTATTTTGCATATCAATCTTGCTTTGACCTCAAGTTTCCCTTTTGTATTTTTATATATATAAATTATATATATATATATATATATATATATCTTGCATTTCTATTCTTGATATGCTCCTCAGATTATAATAATGAAGTTTCTGAAGAGCCCGGTTTTTGAATAGATTTTTGTTGAAGGTAAAATATCACCACATGAGAGTTTAGACTCAGATTGTGGGGAAAGGTGCAGTTCATATGTATGTATGTCTGTATGTGTGGATCTTTCTGGGCAGAATTATGCACCAGTAATCGTGTCACAAATTTATCTGCGACATGTATCACGCTTATTTGTGGTGTGGTCTTTATAAGTCTGCATGTCAGTCATCTGTACATGTAATGTGAATCTAGCATGTGAACTATAGACTATTTACAGTTCACAGAGAAACGTCCCTAGTTTGGCTCTTTCTGTAGCCGGTATAGCAGGAGCCTTTAATATCGTCTGTGTGGAGCGATTAGAAGCAGGTCTGTTCACCTAAACCGCCACGATTCTTTCATCCCGGTTTGAAGGCGAGATGCGACACGAGCGATGCGCAACACGATTCTCGCTTCAGAACATCGCTTAAACCAACGGTTCAAATTAACCAATGAGAGCGTTCGCCACGGAGAGCGGAGCGCTTTTGATTGGTCCACAAAAGCTAACTGAAGACATTCCATTGGATTACTTCAATCATGGGATCTGTGGATACGACTGCAGAGAAACCAAGGCGTGATAATCAGGCAGAGCGCTGTGTAGCACCACAGATTCTTTTACCCGCCTAGCTTAGCCGTAGCCTTCCTGTTAGCGCTTCTGCTGGCGTGCTCCATAAGAGCACAAACTGCTAGCCTAGCTTAGCCGTAGCCTTCCTGTTAACGCTTCTGCTGGCCTGCTCCATAAGAGCACAAACTGCTACCCTATCGTAGCTGTAGCCTTCCTGTTAGCGCTTCTACTGGCCAGCTCCATAAGAGCACAAACTGCTACCCTATCGTAGCTGTAGCCTTCTTGTTAGTGCTTCTACTGGCCAGCTCCATAAGAGCACAAACTGCTAGCCTAGCATAGCCGTAGCCTTCCTGTTAGCGCTTCTGCTGGCCAGCTCCATAAGAACACAAACTGCTAGCCTAGCATAACTGTAGCCTTCCTGTTAGCGCTTCTGCTGGCCTGCTCCATAAGAGCACAAACTGCTAGCCTAGCGTAGCCGTAGCCTTCCTGTTAGCGCTTCTGCTGACCTGCTCCATAAGAACACAAACTGCTAGCCTAGCGTAGCCGTAGCCTTCCTGTTAGCGCTTCTGCTGGCCTGCTCCATAAGAACACAAACTGCTAGCCTTGTGTCGCTCTTCAATGTTGATCACCCCTCAGAAATACTGTTTTTATCTGTCTATCATCAAATATTTTGGTAACTGATTTTGGAATGAGACATAATGATTTTTTTTGTGTGTGTGGTGATTTTGAACAATTAAAACAAATGCAATAGAAACTAACTAAAGAGCGAAGTCTGTTTTTTATGCATGAACCCTTAGTTAAGCCCTGGAATTAGCAGCAATGTGCTTTGTCTTTAACGTTGAGTTGAGTTTAAGTCATTTTTCATGTTATGAAAAACTAATACTTGCTTAAATGTTTTGCTCAAAGTTAAGGACAAACCTCATGGTTTTCACCTTCAGGCAGAATTCTGGCCCTTATCAGACATCCAGCCAGTGCCTGGAGGGTGAAATGAGGAGGGGGAAAAAAACCCTAGTTTAAATTTTCTTTTATTTATTTATTTATTTTCCATATAAAACCCCCATATAATGTGATGTAACGATTCTCACACACACACACACACACACACACGCACACACACACACACATACACACAATGCTGAATGCTGTTTTGCTGTCACTGGGACATGTGATTATACCATAGATGTTCTATATTCTGACCAGATACTTGGCTCCTTCTGGTTAAATCTCTTTTCTGTACTTCCTTTTCTGGGAGGTTCTGGGTTTGCAACAGGAAGTTCCGCTGTTATCAGAATTTCAATGGTAGTTCAATGGATGTTGTATTTTAACCACAACCTTACTGAATATTAATATGAACCCAATATTAAGAGTTTTCCATGATTGCACAGACAGAACTAAAGGATTACAGTGAGATTTAATCTATGGTGAGTGTGTAGATTATCTGTGGTTCTACACAGTACGGAGAGACTGAAGCTAATTTGGGGACAGGATTTTATTGCATTGATTTCAGTTCCAATTTATTGTTACTATACAAAATAAACATTACATTTAAACCAACAGGAGACACGGTACATTTAGCCCCAAACACATACAAACTTCATATGACTCAATCACTGCAGGAAGTGATGCTTCCCAAAAATGTCAAGCACTGAATTTTGGCTCCTCTTTCTCCCTCTGTTAACCTGCTGAGCACAAGGGAAAATGGCACAGATGGGTGATCATGTGAGCGACTCCTGAAAGGTGCCTACAGTCTGAACAGAAACTGTGGTTTTGGGAAGCCTGGCTTGTGTCATTCATCTGTGGTTCAGTCTGACTCAATCTGACTTAAAAGGTAGATGCAGTATTGAGATATTGTCCATTTAAGATGGCTGTGCATTCAGTCACCATGATGGAAAAAAAAATACAGCAACAAAAAGCAAAATTCTTCTTGCAGAAATACACAGATTATTTCCATGTTTAAAGTCAGTCAGTGGAACTTGCTCTCAGAAAGGTGTTTACATGTCTACAGTAGACCTGAAGGCTGAGGTAATGTTGCTGTCAGAAAGTAACTAACTTCCTTAGAGCCAATCAAACTAATCTCTAACGTCCTCAGAGCCAATCACACTCATCCCTAACGTTCTAAGAGCCAATCAAACTCATCTTCTCCTACTGAAGGAAAACTGCACTGTCATCTATGTGCTGTTAAAACATGATCTTCAAGGTCCAAGAACTGCTGGTTTTCCACCCTCCCTTTACCTGGGAGTCAGATGTGAAGACCCTCCCTTTACCTGGGAGTCAGGTGTGAAGACCCTCCCTTTACCTGGGAGCCAGGTGTGAAGACAGTCTGGCCAATCACTAGCACTAATTGTTCAGTTAATTACCTGGGAGAAAGAAATCCAGGGCCGGATTTGGATTTGAGGTCCAGATTTGAATATCCATGTCTTAATTAAGGAGTTTTCATCGCGAGCACGCCCACTGGTAAAAATAAGTGGGTGTGCTCTTTGTGAATCTACAGAATTGTACCTTTTCTCACGCAGTATAAATATGTGTACACATCTATTCATGAGTGTGTGTGTGTGTTTGTTCTGACCAACCACAATGTTTAGGAGAGGATACACACAAGTATATACAGTACATAAAAAAAAAAACAATCACCAAAAATGATAAGACTTTCTCCCAGTCTGTCCTCTGGAGCTCAGGAGTATGTGTGTGTGTGTGTGTGTGTGTATATACTGCATACACAGTTGAACAGTAAAACTCAAGTTTAATAAGAACACTTCCTCCTTCAGCGGTGATGTAAGGATATGTGGGCGGGGCTGAGGCAGCGGTGATGTAAGGGCATGTGGGCGGGGCTGAGGCTGCTGGTGATGTAAGGACATGTGGGCGGGGCTGAGGCTGCGGTGATGTAAGGACGTGGGCCGGGCTGAGGCTGCAGTGATGAAAGGGCATGTGGGCGGGGCTGAGGCTGTGGTGATGTAAGGGCATGTGGGCGGGCCTGCGGTGATGTAAGGGCATGTGGGCGGGGCTGAGGCAGCGGTGATGTAAGGGCATGTGGGCGGGGCTGAGGCTGCGGTGATGTAAGGACATGTGGGCGGGGCTGAGGCTGCGGTGATGTAAGGGCATGTGGGCGGGGCTGAGGCTGCGGTGATGTAAGGGCATGTGGGTGGGGCTGAGGCAGCGGTGATGTAAGGGCATGTGGGCGGGGCTGAGGCTGCGGTGATGTAAGGGCATGTGGGCGGGGCTGCAGTGATGTAAGGGCATGTGGGCGGGGCTGAGGCTGCTGGTGAATGGCAGAGCCAGAGGAGCAGAGGATCGAGCCCCTACATGCAGTTAGCACCACCCCCGCAACCACACCCTCCCCAAGTCTCAGGGCTGGCTGGCCCCTCCCTCCTCACACGGCACGTTGCCCGGGGCGACGGTAGGGACGGTGGGCGGCGGCGAGGCGGGGGGGGCCGTTGGCTGGGGCGGGGGCCATCGGCGGGGGGCGGGGCCGGGAGGCTCGGGGGCCGTTGCCGGGGGCAACAGCGCCGTCCTCCCGCGTTTCTCGGCACGGGCCTCTCGGCAGCGCCTGGCCAGCAGGGCGTGGTCCTCCTTATCTAGAGCCGTGTTCTAGGCAAAGTGCACACACACCTGTCAGTCACGCGGTCGCCATGGCAAATTATCACATGGGGGGAGGGGCTGGGGGGGGGGTCAGTCTACAGCAGTAAGAGACGATGGCGCCCCAAGTTTCTCACTGGTCTGAACTGTGTAAAGCTTTAATCTGTGAGCTTACTCTCGCTGTACCAGCAGGACATCTACACTGGTGCACTCAACATGGTCCAATGGTGTGCTACTGGCATGAGTTTTTCTGTCCAGCCCCGCTCTAAAACATGACAGCCAATGAATGTGACCACCAATAAAATGGAGGATGGCGGTACTGTGGCATGACTGTTTATCTCCACAGTGGACTGACCCAAACCAGGAAGCAAGCAAATCATACTGTGGTAGCCGAGCACGATGTCGTATGGGAGGGAAAATGAGGAACGGTCAATGACGGCGAGCAGACTGACCCTCGGCCAATCACATTTCTGGAAGAATTTTTCAGAATTTTTTTTCCAGTGCATAGAAAATACTTTCTTTTAACAAGAAAGTGTTCGTTCCAGGTAATTCGTTGGGACTAGTAGATTTAGTATGAGACATGCGGCCTAAAAGCGTTTCTCATTTTCCCTGTGTTTGTTGTTCAACGGAAGCAGTGCGAAAGCGTAGCGGTGAGTGTTAGTACATACCATTGCCTTGCCGCTAGTCGGGGGTAGCAGTCCAGGCATTGGTGTGAAGAGAGCAGAGGGACAGAGACGGGGTCTTACTCAAAGCAGAAACACAGTTCACATGGACAGCAGCACACACAGAACATGTACAGGGCACAAGGAGCCTATCTCTGTTCTGACTAATTATCAATAAAATAAACCTGCTTCTGCTTTCTTTCACTCACTATATCTTTCTCTTTGTGGAGGAAGAAATTACTTGATGGTGTTTTTTTTGTTAAAGTGGGTAGATATTTTAAAATGGACTTTGAAAATGATTTTCTGTATCTTTTCAGACATGCAGTGCAGAATTTAACTAAATATAAGGAATCTATTACTGTATACTCTATTTTAGGATATTGCTTTGATTTATTTTAAAGCTATTTTACAAAAAAGCAACTAATGTTTACCGACTCCTCTGTAGAATTGTGCATTAAACTCGTATATAATGTAACTCCTCTAATGGCCACTAGAGGCTGCTGCAGTTCTATCTTTTCTAATTCAGTTTATTTTACATTGGTGACAGAACAATAATCTATCATGATAAGTGTCAGCCACAGGCAATCTGCATGTAGTGTGTGTCTGTGTGTGTGTACATATTATTTTTCCCTACAAATGAGTAATTCACTTAATGTCTTAAAAATATTTTCTCAACACAGTATGTCATCACTGTTTTAAGTGCTCATAAATGGCTCATTCCCAGAGTATTGTTAAATATGGTCAAATCTAAATGTAAAGTACATATAAAGCACATTATAAATATATTCTTACAACTAAACTGCTAAAACTATGCAGAGCTGCAGGGTGTTGCGGGTAGTAATACACACTGAGGGAGGAGCTATGCAGAGCTGCAGGGTGTTGCGGGTAGTAATACACACTGAGGGAGGAGCTATGCAGAGCTGCAGGGTGTTGCGGGTAGTAATACACACTGAGGGAGGAGCTATGCAGAGCTGCAGGGTGTTGCGGGTAGTAATACACTGAGGGAGGAGCTATGCAGAGCTGCAGGGTATTGCGGGTAGTAATACACACTGAGGGAGGAGCTATGCAGAGCTGCAGGGTGTTGCGGGTAGTAATACACACTGAGGGAGGAGCTATGCAGAGCTGCAGGGTGTTGCGGGTAGTAATACACACTGAGGGAGGAGCTATGCAGAGCTGCAGGGTGTTGCGGGTAGTAATACACACTGAGGGAGGAGCTATGCAGAGCTGCAGGGTGTTGCGGGTAGTAATACACACTGAGGGAGGAGCTATGCAGAGCTGCAGGGTGTTGCGGGTAGTAATACACACTGAGGGAGGAGCTATGCAGAGCTGCAGGGTGTTGCGGGTAGTAATACACACTGAGGGAGGAGCTATGCAGAGCTGCAGGGTGTTGCGGGTAGTAATACACACTGAGGGAGGAGCTATGCAGAGCTGCAGGGTGTTGCGGGTAGTAATACACACTGAGGGAGGAGCTATGCAGAGCTGCAGGGTGTTGCGGGTAGTAATACACACTGAGGGAGGAGCTATGCAGAGCTGCAGGGTGTTGCGGGTAGTAATACACACTGAGGGAGGAGCTATGCAGAGCTGCAGGGTGTTGCGGGTAGTAATACACACTGAGGGAGGAGCTATGCAGAGCTGCAGGGTGTTGCGGGTAGTAATACACACTGAGGGAGGAGCTATGCAGAGCTGCAGGGTGTTGCGGGTAGTAATACACACTGAGGGAGGAGCTATGCAGAGCTGCAGGGTGTTGCGGGTAGTAATACACACTGAGGGAGGAGCTATGCAGAGCTGCAGGGTGTTGCGGGTAGTAATACACACTGAGGGAGGAGCTATGCAGAGCTGCAGGGTGTTGCGGGTAGTAATACACACTGAGGGAGGAGCTATGCAGAGCTGCAGGGTGTTGCGGGTAGTAATACACACTGAGGGAGGAGCTATGCAGGGCTGCAGGGTGTTGCGGGTAGTAATACACACTGAGGGAGGAGCTATGCA
This sequence comes from Synaphobranchus kaupii, assembly GCA_029718625.1. Classification (NCBI taxonomy): domain Eukaryota; kingdom Metazoa; phylum Chordata; class Actinopteri; order Anguilliformes; family Synaphobranchidae; genus Synaphobranchus; species Synaphobranchus kaupii. Next base: position 143,393,867 of record CM056376.1, on the reverse strand, counting down.
GAGCTGCAGGGTGTTGCGGGTAGTAATACACACTGAGGGAGGAGCTATGCAGAGCTGCAGGGTGTTGCGGGTAGTAATACACACTGAGGGAGGAGCTATGCAGAGCTGCAGGGTGTTGCGGGTAGTTATACACACTGAGGGAGGAGCTATGCAGAGCTGCAGGGTGTTGCGGGTAGTAATACACACTGAGGGAGGAGCTATGCAGAGCTGCAGGGTGTTGCGGGTAGTAATACACACTGAGGGAGGAGCTATGCAGAGCTGCAGGGTGTTGCGGGTAGTAATACACACTGTTTGAGGGAGGAGCTATGCAGAGCTGCAGGGTGTTGCGGGTAGTAATACACACTGTTTGAGGGAGGAGCTATGCAGAGCTGCAGGGTGTTGCGGGTAGTAATACACACTGTTTGAGGGAGGAGCTATGCAGAGCTGCAGGGTGTTGCGGGTAGTAATACACACTGAGGGAGGAGCTATGCAGAGCTGCAGGGTGTTGCGGGTAGTAATACACACTGAGGGAGGAGCTATGCAGAGCTGCAGGGTGTTGCGGGTAGTAATACACACTGAGGGAGGAGCTATGCAGAGCTGCAGGGTGTTGCGGGTAGTAATACACACTGAGGGAGGAGCTATGCAGAGCTGCAGGGTGTTGCGGGTAGTAATACACACTGAGGGAGGAGCTATGCAGAGCTGCAGGGTGTTGCGGGTAGTAATACACACTGAGGGAGGAGCTATGCAGAGCTGCAGGGTGTTGCGGGTAGTAATACACACTGAGGGAGGAGCTATGCAGAGCTGCAGGGTGTTGCGGGTAGTAATACACACTGAGGGAGGAGCTATGCAGAGCTGCAGGGTGTTGCGGGTAGTAATACACACTGAGGGAGGAGCTATGCAGAGCTGCAGGGTGTTGCGGGTAGTAATACACACTGAGGGAGGAGCTATGCAGAGCTGCAGGGTGTTGCGGGTAGTAATACACACTGAGGGAGGAGCTATGCAGAGCTGCAGGGTGTTGCGGGTAGTAATACACACTGAGGGAGGAGCTATGCAGAGCTGCAGGGTGTTGCGGGTAGTTATACACACTGAGGGAGGAGCTATGCAGAGCTGCAGGGTGTTGCGGGTAGTAATACACACTGAGGGAGGAGCTATGCAGAGCTGCAGGGTGTTGCGGGTAGTAATACACACTGAGGGAGGAGCTATGCAGAGCTGCAGGGTGTTGCGGGTAGTAATACACACTGTTTGAGGGAGGAGCTATGCAGAGCTGCAGGGTGTTGCGGGTAGTAATACACACTGTTTGAGGGAGGAGCTATGCAGAGCTGCAGGGTGTTGTGGGTAACAGACACGTCAGTCATGTTATTGGAACAGTCAGGGGGAGAAGGATGTGGTATAGCCAGAGTTCTCCTCCGGGACATGTCTTATAGTCCCAGGATGTATGAGGGGTGGGGGCGGAGGGTGTATGAAAGCTGTGTGTCCCTTTAGACTTCTGACCCTCCAACAAAATCTATAACAACGAGCTCCCACCTCCCACCCCCATCAACCCCTCCCATGCAGAGAGAGAGAGAGAGAAGCATCTCCAGTTGCCATGCCAACTGTGCATGGGCTCAACAGTAGTCCTCCACAGATCCACACTGTCGCGGAGCGTCCCTCTAATGCGATTCAATTCCATTTGAACGTGGGTGTAAACTCCCAAACGGTTATCCGCCGTTCGTCCTGCCCTGAATCAGGATGTGGTTCAATCTGCACACGTCTAAACTCTTATTCCATAAATTCCTGAGTTCCCTGAAAGCCTAGAGCTGCTTCTGTTCCGCGTTCTACTTGCGTTCTGTTGCATAGTAGGATCACTTCAATCAAATTGTGTGTCTGTAACCTGACAGACAGACAGACAGACAGACAGACAGACAGACAGACAGACAGACAGACAGACAAGACAGGCCATATGTAGGCAACTGTACTGAATTTGAATGACACCATATTATATGACACCATGAAGCTGGATGGGTTAACTCATTATTTTCTCTTACTCAGAACATAAGACGATTGTGAGGCTTTTTTTTTTTTAAAGGATAGCTTTCCCATGAGCTGAGCTGGGCATTGCACTCAGAAAATACTGCATTTTGTTCAAGAGGCCCTGTCTTCTGAGCAAGGTTTTACAGCCTGTAATTCAGTACTCCAGCCGCCAGGTGGTGCTAAAGCTCAAGAAATCCCCTGTTCAGCATCAGGTCTCATTGTGGTCTCCAATTTACTTTAATAAGCAATGAATTACTAATTAAATGCAATTGCTTATTATACAAGTGGTAGTGCTCATGTCTAATGGGCTAAATATTATGTCAAAATAATGCTTTAAATTAACTATTTACAAGTTCTTAACTCATGAAAGCGAAGACTATAACATTCATGTAATATTTGGTATAGGCTGTCCTCTCATTACAACACACATGTTCTCCTGTCTTTTTAAAGTTTTTAAAAATGTGCCTTTTTTTTGTTGTTGCCATATTTGCCATCCTCCTTGGAATGTACATTGTTACACTTTTATCCCTCTATTCTGTGATGGATTGACATTGTGCCGTAAAGAACCTGTGTTTGAGTAACATTCATCTCCCTCTGTAGACACCATCCCAGGTAGATGTTTTTGCACAGGGTTTTCAGGTGGACAAGGTTTATACAATGTTTTTGTATTTTATTGTATGGGTGCAGGCAGACAGTCTGCTTCTAGAATGAAAGACTGTTTGTGAGAAGCTGTGGGGTGTTAGCTGTTAATGAAAGGGATGGGTTATTGTATTAATAGCTGTTAATGAAAGGGATGGGTTATTGTATTAATAGCTGTTAGTGAAAGAGATGGGGTTATTAATAGCTGTTAGTGAAAGAGATGGGTTATTGTATTAATAGCTGTTAATGAAAGAGATGGGTTATTGTATTAAAAGCTGTTAATGAAAGAGATGGGTTATTGCATTAATAGCTGTTAATGAAAGAGATAGGGTTATTAATAGCTGTTAGTGAAAGAGATGGGTTATTGTATTAATAGCTGTTAATGAAAGAGATGGGTTATTGCATTAATAGCTGTTAATGAAAGAGATAGGGTTATTAATAGCTGTTAGTGAAAGAGATGGGTTATTGTATTAATAGCTGTTAATGAAAGAGATGGGTTATTGTATTAAAAGCTGTTAATGAAAGAGATGGGTTATTGTATTAATAGCTGTTAATGAAAGAGATGGGTTATTGTATTAATAGCTGTTAATGAAAGAGATGGGTTATTGTATTAATAGCTGTTAATGAAAGAGATGGGTTATTGTATTAATAGCTGTTAATGAAAGAGATGGGTTATTGTATTAATAGCTGTTAATGAAAGAGATGGGTTATTGTATTAATAGCTGTTAATGAAAGAGATGGGTTATTGTATTAATAGCTGTTAATGAAAGAGATGGGTTATTGCATTAATAGCTGTTAATGAAAGACTTGGGGTTATTGTATTAATAGTTGTTAATGAAAGTTGTAGAGAAAGAGTGTGTGTTTGTGAGAAGCAGCGGGATGCTAGCCGTTAGCCAGACCAGTCTGCTCACCATGAGGACACACACTCCTGCGGTGGCGGCATTCTGCTTTGGTGTGGAGTTAAAGTGCTGCTTCAGTTTACCTGTCATCTCCACCTTCAAGATATTCTCCATCTCAGCATCATCCTGCAACAGGAAACAGACACACGTGCAAATTTATATATATATATATATATATAAACACGCACGCACGCACGCACGCACACTTAAAGACTCCAGAGGGTGGGGCCACCACCCAGAACAGACTTCTCTTCACACTGAGCCCAGATCATTACCAGCTGATTGGAGTTCACCCGTTTACTTTTACCATTACAATCATTTAATAATGAATTTAGTAATCATGAGCCATCATATTAGGAAGCATAGGACAGGTTAGGGTGCTTAGTAATCAGGATGCATAGGACAGGTTAGGGTGCTTAGTAATCAGGAAGCATAGGACAGGTTAGGGTGCTTAGTAATCAGGATGCATAGGAGAGGTTAGGGTGCTTAGTAATCAGGATGCATAGGAGAGGTTAGGGTGCTTAGTAATCAGGATGCATAGGAGAGGTTAGGGTGCTTAGTAATCAGGAAGCATAGGACAGGTTAGGGTGCTTAGTAATCAGGAAGCATAGGAGAGGTTAGGGTGCTTAGTAATCAGGAAGCATAGGACAGGTTAGGGTGCTTAGTAATCAGGAAGCATAGGACAGGTTAGGGTGCTTAGTAATCAGGATGCATAGGAGAGGTTAGGGTGCTTAGTAATCAGGATGCATAGGAGAGGTTAGGGTGCTTAGTAATCAGGATGCATAGGAGAGGTTAGGGTGCTTAGTAATCAGGAAGCATAGGACAGGTTAGGGTGCTTAGTAATCAGGAAGCATAGGAGAGGTTAGGGTGCTTAGTAATCAGGAAGCATAGGACAGGTTAGGGTGCTTAGTAATCAGGAAGCATAGGACAGGTTAGGGTGCTTAGTAATCAGGAAGCATAGGACAGGTTAGGGTGCTTAGTAATCAGGAAGCATAGGAGAGGTTAGGGTGCTTAGTAATCAGGATGCATAGGAGAGGTTAGGGTTCTTAGTAATCAGGAAGCATAGGACAGGTTAGGGTGCTTAGTAATCAGGAAGCATAGGACAGGTTAGGGTGCTTAGTAATCAGGAAGCATAGGAGAGGTTAGGGTGCTTAGTAATCAGGAAGCATAGGACAGGTTAGGGTGCTTAGTAATCAGGAAGCATAGGACAGGTTAGGGTGCTTAGTAATCAGGAAGCATAGGAGAGGTTAGGGTGCTTAGTAATCAGGAAGCATAGGACAGGTTAGGGTGCTTAGTAATCAGGAAGCATAGGACAGGTTAGGGTGCTTAGTAATCAGGATGCATAGGGGAGGTTAGGGTGCTTAGTAATCAGGATGCATAGGACAGGTTAGGGTGCTTAGTAATCAGGAAGCATAGGACAGGTTAGGGTGCTTAGTAATCAGGAAGCATAGGACAGGTTAGGGTGCTTAGTAATCAGGATGCATAGGACAGGTTAGGGTGCTTAGTAATCAGGAAGCATAGGACAGGTTAGGGTGCTTAGTAATCAGGAAGCATAGGACAGGTTAGGGTGCTTAGTAAGCAGGATGCATAGGACAGGTTAGGGTGCTTAGTAATCAGGATGCATAGGAGAGGTTAGGGTGCTTAGTAATCAGGATGCATAGGACAGGTTAGGGTGCTTAGTAATCAGGAAGCATAGGACAGGTTAGGGTGCTTAGTAAGCAGGATGCATAGGACAGGTTAGGGTGCTTAGTAATCAGGAAGCATAGGACAGGTTAGGGTGCTTAGTAAGCAGGATGCATAGGACAGGTTAGGGTGCTTAGTAATCAGGATGCATAGGAGAGGTTAGGGTGCTTAGTAATCAGGATGCATAGGACAGGTTAGGGTGCTTAGTAATCAGGAAGCATAGAACAGGTTAGGGTGCTTAGTAAGCAGGATGCATAGGACAGGTTAGGGTGCTTAGTAAGCAGGATGCATAGGACAGGTTAGGGTGCTCACAGTGACCCAGGGGTGGGAGAGGACATCCTCTGCTGTATAGCGCGCCTCCACGTTCACCTGCAGCATCTGGCCAATCAGCTCCTGTGAAACAGCACATGTGACACATTGAGAGCGGGGACATTTGACTCACACCTCTCGCCTGCGATTTCACAGTCTGTGCAAAAACAAGGTGTTGAGCTGAGAGTGTGACCTTGCAGTAGGAAAGGTGACATTGAGGAGCTGTTCTCAGAGGAGGTGCAAACTCCGCCCCCACTGCTGACTCGCTGAAATTCATACGCAGAAAACAAGCACATGACGTCATTTCCCTGGACAGAGAGTGAAACCGTCTCTCTCTGCCAAATTCGGCAGACGCTGCGTGGGAGAGAGAAAGGGGGGGGGGATTTGATCGCCTCAGAAATACTCGCTTTTTCATCTCATTTGGAGCTCAGCCACAGGAGTCTATTCATTGACCCGCCTGCCACAATCTGACTCTAATCACACAGACGGCGGGTGATTGGGTCACATTCTGACTAATCCCCATCGGTGGAGACGGACGGCGGGTGATTGGGTGATTGACAGCGGTGGAAACAGCGGGTGATTGGGTGATTGACAGCGGTGGAAACAGCGGATGATTGGGTCACACTCAGTCCTCACTTTGGCTGTGTCTGTGATGTTGTCCCAGTACGGGGCGGGAAAGTCCAGCCGTCCCACCAGGATCTGGTCAAACAGGTCCTCCTGGATGTTCTTCTCACTGTAGGGCCCAGAAAAGAGGGTCAGTGTGTGTGTGTGTGTGTGTGTGTCTGTCTGTCTATCTGTGTGTGTGTGTGTGTGTGTGTCTGTCTGTCTAT
>CM056376.1:143282518-143382518 GCA_029718625.1 Synaphobranchus kaupii | reverse complement strand
CTTCCAGAGAAGCAAAATGTAATTATGCAGGTTTTAATTAGGGTGGTATTCCCAATCACTGGTATTCCAGTGGTATTCCCAATCACTAGTATTCCAGTGGTATTCCCAATCACTGGTATTCCAGTGGTATTCCCAATCACTGGTATTCCAGTGGTATTCCCAATCACTGGTATTCCAGTGGTATTCCAGTGGTATTCCCAATCACTTTCATTACTTTCATTCAGGCTGTGAACACGTTTGTAACTCTGAATCCTCATTAACTTAAACCCAAGCGATTATGTTTTAGAAATACCTATAAAAAGTTGCCAGCAGAATAGGACTCCATTTAACTCATGAAATGTGTCTTTTACTCATCTCTCAATAAAATATGGATCTTTCCTGGATTTAGTTAATGATATTCTTGTTCTGTAATGGCAGGCACCTTTCATTCATATAATCACTTTGCAAAAACAAACAGAGGGTTTTGCTCCATTAAAGGAGAATGAATGAGAGTAAAAGGGGGATCAGATTCTGACAGGAGGAAGAAAATATTCAACTTTAGCTACTCTTAGGGCTTGATTTACTAAGACCTTTAGCGTGTGCTAAAGAACATGAGCAATGATTGGTCATGGTATTTGTGCACCAGCCATTGGTTGTGTTATCAGTTTTGCGTATGCTAAAAGGTGTTAGTAAATCATGCTATGTTATGCTATGTTTTAGTAGTTTTGTTAAAAAAAATTTGTGTATTCTAGGACTGCTAAAAAAAAAAATGTGTTACGTAATTTAAAATAATGAAATTTAAGTAATTAAAAAATAGTGCTTGCTTACCTTTCAACACATTCCTTTACAACAGCAAAGTTTCCGTCTCCGATAACCTTCCCCACCTTGTATTTATCCTGGATGGCTGAGGCGAGCAGGAATCTGTTCCCGTTAACTGCTGAAGAGAGAGCAGGGTTAGCAAAGGGAAGATTCCCTGTAAACTGCTGGAGAGAGAACAGGGTTAGCAACAATGTTAGTATAATAAAAAAAGAGACAGATCTTATAAATTATGAATGGAGATCCAGCATGCTGCCTACCAAGACCATTCCAGTGTGGCTGTCCCTGGCCTCACACAGACTGACTCAGCAGGCAATGTGTTTAAACCCTCTCGCGTATAATTACCAGCTCATCCTAAATCAATTTACTGGTCTGCAGATAACCCAGCTGACCCAGGACTGCACAAGGCCCAGAGGGTGCGTCTCACATGCCTGTCCTGTAGTTTCAGTGAGAACATACAGCCTGGCCCTGTCTCTGGGCTTGTGTTCCCCAGAGCACACTTACACGCATCTTCAGAGATCACCAGGTGAGACTAAGACTGCCCATTAGTCTCAAGTTGCATGTTTTTTGTGTGTACACATGTAGTGTACAGGTATACATGACAGTCAATCATGTACCCTGCCATGATGTCACTCTTGAAAAAGTCTAAGGCATGTAAATAATAATATAATGTTAATCATAATCATTATGAATGGATAATAATCATATAATAATAATAATAATAATCATTATGATGTAAGCTGGAGTTTGCATGTTCTCCCCGTGTCTGCGTGGGTTTCCTCCGGGTACTCCGGTTTCCTCCCACAGTCCAAAGACATGCAGGTTAGGCTAATTGGAGACTCTAAATTGCCCATAGGTATGAGTGTGTGAGTGAATGGTGTGTGTGCCCTGTGATGGATTGGCGGCCTGTCCAGGGTGTATTCCTGCCTCTCGCCCAATGCATGCTGGGATAGGCTCCAGCACCCCCCCGCGACCCTGATCAGGAATAAGCGGGTTAGATAATGGATGGATGGATGAGGTAAGCTCAGGTGAATGTAATGCCATGCAGAAATCAGGTACAGGGAGAGAGAAGACCCAGTGCTGTTCCAGGTGTATACCTACTCCCAAGCCCCAGGTCAGCCATCTGATAATCTGTTCCAGGTGTGTACCTACTCTCAAAACCCTGTGCTGTTCCAGGTGTGTACCTACTCTCAGGACCCTGTGCTGTTCCAGGTGTGTACCTACTCTTAAGACCCTGTGCTGTTCCAGGTGTGTACCTACTCTCAGGACTCTGTGCTGTTCCAGGTGTGTACCTACTCTCAAGACCCTGTGCTGTTCCAGGTGTGTACCTACTCTCAGGACTCTGTGCTGTTCCAGGTGTGTACCTACTCTCAGGACTCTGTGCTGTTCCAGGTGTGTACCTACTCTCAGGACTCTGTGCTGTTCAGGTGTGTACCTACTCTCAGGACTCTGTGCTGTTCCAGGTGTGTACCTACTCTCAGGACTCTGTGCTGTTCCAGGTGTGTACCTACTCTCAGGACCCTGTGCTTTTCCAGGTGTGTACCTACTCTCAGGACCCTGTGCTGTTCCAGGTGTGTACCTACTCTCAAGACCCTGTGCTGTTCCAGGTGTGTACCTACTCTCAGGACTCTGTGCTGTTCAGGTGTGTACCTACTCTCAGGACTCTGTGCTGTTCCAGGTGTGTACCTACTCTCAGGACTCTGTGCTGTTCCAGGTGTGTACCTACTCTCAGGACTCTGTGCTGTTCCAGGTGTGTACCTACTCTCAGGACTCTGTGCTGTTCCAGGTGTGTACCTACTCTCAAGACCCTGTGCTGTTCCAGGTGTGTACCTACTCTCAGGACTCTGTGCTGTTCCAGGTGTGTACCTACTCTCAGGACTCTGTGCTGTTCCAGGTGTGTACCTACTCTCAGGACCCTGTGCTGTTCCAGGTGTGTACCTACTCTCAGGACTCTGTGCTGTTCCAGGTGTGTACCTACTCTCAGGACTCTGTGCTGTTCAGGTGTGTACCTACTCTCAGGACCCTGTGCTGTTCCAGGTGTGTACCTACTCTCAGGACTCTGTGCTGTTCAGGTGTGTACCTACTCTCAGGACCCTGTGCTGTTCCAGGTGTGTACCTACTCTCAGGACTCTGTGCTGTTCCAGGTGTGTACCTACTCTCAAGACCGAGGTCAGCCATCTGATCAGCAGCTCCATTCACATTGGAAGCAGATCCATGAAGAGCAGAAATCTGTAAAGGAGGAAAAAAAAACATCGAACCATCGTCTGAACCATCGTCTGAACCCTTTCTCGCACTGGGGTTTCCATGGTAACATGGATTGTGCCAAGTATTTGACCAGCAGTGGTGAAATCCCCATTAGGGGATTTATCTTCGATAAAATATATTTTTTCTTGTTTTGCCATTCCTTTCCATAATATATTCACAAACCAGAAAAATCTATGTTTAATGTGTCCCACATATATAATAATAGAATGCTCAAAATAACAAGATTAGAGCTTAAATAGTTATTAGGGGAAGTATGGAAAACATTAATATTTGATTATCCCATGGTATGTGTGAATACTCGATTCTGATTGGTCAATGACTGGTCGTTATTCTGTATAACCGGTCAGTCATCCGGGTCACAAGTTTAATCACAGTTCTAAATTAATGCGCTGCCTGCCTGGCCAGCTAGTACTACGCAACCTGGGAATGGCAAACATGACCGGTCAATTCAGAGTCCAAGACGTTGTAGAAAATAAGTGGAATAAATAAAGTGAATTAATAAAGTAAACGAATGTAGCCTACCTACTTTATTTTCCTCAGTGACTTTTCCAACGTTAGGCTACTGTAGCCTAATACGGCAGACGGCTACTTCGCCTCGTAGGCTAGGTATGCTGCAAATAGTGGGCTAACTTTGGCTACGATAAACTTTTGTCATTGTTTTTAAGATAATGCAAATGCAATACGTGGCGAGGTAACTATATAGCTAGCCATAGTTACATTATCACGGAGTTAGCAAAGCGCATGGTGTTTATGTGCAATGCGTAGCCTAATCTTTTTTTTTTTTTTTTTACTGCGAGCCATAAATCCGTCTCTAAGGTAGAAGTTAACGTTGCCGTAGCAACAGCATACATCTGATTTGTAAAAATCGGTAAACAACATTAATCTACAGATTAAAAAAAGTTTTTATTCGGCAGATATCTTAGTTACAACTACTTCAATCTAGCAAAACATTTTTGTGGTTAGAAGTGCACTATTTATTCAGTTGGAAATACGAATTTATCATAGTAGGAATTTGCATGTAAATTGACGTCGGCAACACGCTGACTGCTTGTGAATGCAAGCTAGGCTACTTCACAAAGCATGTTAATCTGTAGCCTATAGGCTATATGTAGAAAACTTTTTATCCAGCGAAAATTCTTCGATAAGTTACATCTAACAAACTCCGTAGTATTTTTTAGATGGTCCCATAGGACATCATGATGCGAATCTGCTACACACTGCGTGACCAAACCATTTTTAAAAAGCAAGACAGAGAGGGAGGTAATGTTGAATCTGATTGAGTTATGGTTTCATACAATTTTCTTAAATAATGTCATGACAAAAATAACCAAAATTGGTGCCAATTGTATGTTATAACCGAGAAGGAACTATTTTTCCCCCGATAGAATCAATTATTTTCAGAACTAACGACGAGAGGGTTTGCATAGCAACGCACTTAAATAGAACTAGTAACGAGAAATAGAATTAGCAACGAGATGTTTTCTGTTCAATTAGAACTACCAACCAGCTGTTTTGCATGACAACGCAAAAACAACAAGCCCAAAGAGCTGCGGAAGTATATTTAAATTTCAGCTGATTAAATCGATAAAAATCTATAAATATGAAAGTAACTATATAATCATTGTTGGTAACCATGGTATAAGCGCAATAATCAACTCCGAGGTGTGCGTTACACGGTTTTAACCGCACTCCGCTGAGGCAACCACCCTCCGCTTCGCGTCGGGTGGTTCTTCGCCTCAACGTCGTGCGGTTAAAACCGTGTAACGCACACCTCGTCGTTGATTATTGCTTACTTATACCATGGCTTGGCTAAATACTCGATTCTGATTGGCTGGAGGGTGGGCATTTATTTAGTTAAACCGCCCGGCAATGAAGTAGCGCCGGCAACATTTTGATCACCGTTCTAAATGAATACGCCGTCTACGTTATCTGCTGCCAGCGCCATTAGAGTCGACACTTTCATGAATGGTATCCATAGCAACACCAACAGCTGATTAATAAAGCCGGCAAATAACGCTACATTCGCCGATTTAAAATGTTTGTATTCGCCAAATATCTTAGTTACAACAACTTTAATCTAGCAAAGAAGTTTTGTGGTTAGAGGTGCAGTATTTATTCAGTTTGGAAATATGAACGTAACATAGTAGGGCTTTACCTAATGTAGCTAATGTAACGCTGACGTGAGCAACGCTGGTTGCGAATGCGAACAAGTTACTTCACAAAGCACGTTAATCTGTATATTAAAAAAACATTTTATCCAGCGAAATGTCTTAGATATGACAATTAACAGTAACAAACTCTGTATCTACAGTAGGCTATTTTTTTCAGATGTTCCCATCTCATGATGCAGATCGTGAAATGCAATTTCCTTAGCCTGGGCTGTTTAAAATAGGCTGCGTGACCAAAGCATTTTTAAAAAGCAAGACGGAGAGAGGGAGGTAAATTGAGTTGCGGTTTCATGCAATTTTCTTAAATTATCTAACTAATGACAAAAATAACCAAAATTGGTGCTAATTTTATGGTATAAAGTTGAGAAGGAACTATTTGCTTCCATATAGAATCAATTGTTTTCAGAACTACCAACGAGAGGTTTTTGCATAACTACGGACAAAATAGAACTACGAGAAATAGAAGCAGCAACGAGATGTTTTCTGTTCAAATAGAACTATCAACGAGCAGTTTTGCATGACAACGGCAAACTACATGCCAAAATGGCCTCGGAAGGATATTTAAATTTCAGCTGATAAAGTCGATAAAAATCAATAAATATAAACGTGACTAGGCTATATAAAATAATTGTTGGTAACCATGGTATAAGCGCAATAATGACCTCGGAGCCGGGCATTTAACAGTTGAAATGTCGGCTGCGCCTCGGGCAATTTACTACCTCCGCGTCGGGCATTTAAACTGTTAAATGCCCGGCTCCTCGGTCATTATTGCTTACTAAATGCCCGGCTCCTCGGTCATTATTGCTTACGTAATGCACACCTCGTCGTTGATTATTGCTTACGTATCTGCTGGCTTTAAAACATGTCAGTGTGTAGAGATCAGCTCTGCACCTCCAACATGCTGCGTCATTAATGGGCTGGTGCATTAGTGGATATGTTGTGTGATTTCAGCTACGTTTCCCACGTCGGGCGAGGAGGCCTCTTACCTTGAGGCTACGCATGCTTCCAGGACTGGTGGGGGACGAGTTCGAGGACTTTGTGGATTTGGGTGTAGAGATCTGGCTTCCAGGAGTCCCATTGGCTGAAGGAGAGAGGTAAGAGTGTGGAGAGCAGCCAATAGAGATGCAGTATTTCCAGCCCATGTCCACGCATAGGAGGACTGAGAGAGGGAGGTGTCCAGGTCTGTACTGCCTAATCCTAATTGTTAATTGTGCACAATAACTCTCCAAAGTTCTATCTGGTTCTCAACCCTCAAGTTCCTCAGCACTCTAAACGGATGACCCTTCAGTTTCTTATTTTTTAGAATTTTTATTTATTTATTTTCTTGTGTAGTGATCACACTTTCCGTCACCAGGAGCCCCCTACATGGTCAGTGTGAAAAGCCTTGTGTGAGTAATTCTTCTCACAATGTAAAAGGCGAACACAGGAAAGGCCTTTTTGTGAAACCACCTTATCAAAAGTACTTCATCTAGCACTGGCAGCGGTTCAGTGCCGAAGCCCCTACAGGAAGAAACAACCCTTTCTGAAGCCTATTACAGGCAGGAACCCTTTCTGAAGCCTATTACAGGCAGGAACTCTTTCTGAAGCCTATTACAGACATAAACTTTGGCACATTGATTTACCAACATCCATTCTTTCTTTCCTCAGTTTGAAAGTAGTTCACTGTTCTACTCACTGTTTTCTGAACGTAAAATTCTAGGATTCCTAAAATAATCAGTTTGTCAGCAGTAAAGACAAATATTCTGTAGAATACTGTACACTGTACACTACACTGTACAATATTTATTTATTTATTTATTTCAGATTTTTCTCCCAATTTGGTATCCAATTGAACCCTATGCTATTCAATTCCCCCCGTGTAGCAACCACTTGAATTCACCGCTGCGCAACCCCGTCAGCCGGTAGTAGGAAGGAGGGCGCCATGTCCTCTTCAGGGCACGACTCCTCTTGCTCCTGACCGTGATTCCAACTCGCCCGAGGCCTTTATATACGTGATTAATTTCACACAGTCCCTCCCTCCACCCCGGGAGCAGCCGCCAATTGCTACACCCTCAACGCACCGGTCATACTCGGATCTGGCAGAACCGGGGATCGAACCCCTGATCACCGTGGTGCCCTGTACAGTATTCTAAAGACGAGCAAAACACAGTGGCTATTGCATGTGTCCTCTTTAAAAATCCTGCACGTCTTCTCTCTAAGGGAACGATGTTCTGAATCACTACGCTTAACACACTCCAGAGAGCTTTAACAATGAACGTTGCCTCAAACTATTCTATTAAAATGACTAAACTGAGCAAGAGAACAGACTGTTCATAAATATTCTGAATGAGCTTGCAGACATGATCTATTGCCAAGGGACTAATGCAGATATAAAATGGAACTTTGATTGTGAATAAATATTGCCATGGAACTCTGGGATAATAAATATGTAACTTTAATATAAAATAAATATGGCTGTAGCATTACTGGGGATACAATATGTACAATGAGACTGCAACTACTTAAGAGATATGATTAGTAGAACTAATGGATATACTAACAGTGCCTTTGAATACATAGTTGAAATATGATATCCACCTTTAACTTTAAATAAATAATTTCTACAGAACTGGTGGAGATGCAACATGCAACTTTGATTAATATTTGCAATTAATATTTACAATGAGTAAATATTAATTGTGCAAAGAAGAAGTGGCAAGATATAAAAAAAGTAATGTGTGCCCCGCCTCACTGTTCCAGAATGGCTTCTTTCAGTCCTTGTTTATATATTCATAGGCAGAGAGCAGTTTGATGCACTCTGTTTTGAACGCTAGCTGGAAAGAGCAGCTCCTGCTTTTCCTTCATTTTAACACCGAGGACCCAGGGGAGGGGCTAGTGCCCCCCCCCCGCCCACAGCGGGGTCGCAGCCAGGCCGACTGTCTCCATGGCAACAGGACCAGGGATTCACCCCTGTTTCTACCCCTGCCTGGCAAACCATTTTGGGAAAGGTACTGCCAGTTTAGCTTAGCACCATTGAAACCCTCTGCACACGATTTAGCCAATGGCTTGGCAACCTTTTTTCATGTGTGCCATAGCTACTGAGAAAAGAGTCGAATAAGCGGAATCACAGACAAAGGGGCAGAGTTCACATTCTGTGATCCGCCTCCATAACTAACATTCCTCTTAATTACTTACAAACTGAAATTGCAAATAAAAAAAAATGTTTCAAACATATCTAACAAATAATACAGTATGCCCATACCTAGCTTTTATAAGGATTAACCAGCAAGCATCCATTTGTTCAGTGCACTTCAATATAGTCTTCATCTGAAAGGAAAAATGACTGACTCTGCAGCAGCCGGAGGAATTTTCCTTCAGTGTAAATATAAACACCAAAGATCACTTTCAAGCCGACCACATTCAATTTGGATTCTCTATTTCCACACAATGATTGTGAACATATTGTATTGGAGCTCTTCTGTGTGGTTCAGGATGTGGTATAAGTCAAGCAAAAGAGGTCAACACTTTGCTTTAATCACCTTGCTTTTTTAAAACTATGGTAACGTTAAGGTCTACTAAAATATATAGAATTTCACGGTTGAAACAAAATGACAGCACAGCCATGTGTGTGTGTGTGTGTGTGTGTGTATGTATGTATGTATGTATGTGTGTATGTGTATGTGTGTGTGTGTGTGTGTGTGTGTGTGTGTGCGTGGTGGTGGTGGTAGTGGCATGTGTGTGTGGTGTGTGTGTGGTGTTAAGACTGTAATGAAAATCTATGTATGTACTGTGTGGGACATGTGAGTATGTACTGTGTGGGACATGTGAGTATGTACTGTGTGGGACAGTGAGTATGTACTGTGTGGGACATGTGAGTATGTACTGTGTGGGACATGTGAGTATGGACAGTGTGGGACATGTGAGTATGTACTGTGTGGGACATGTGAGTATGGACAGTGTGGGACATGTGAGTATGTACTGTGTGGGACATGTGAGTATGTACTGTGTGGGACATGTGAGTATGTACTGTGTGGGACAGTGAGTATGTACTGTGTGGGACAGTGAGTATGTACTGTGTGGGACATGTGAGTATGTACTGTGTGGGACAGTGAGTATGTACTGTGTGGGACATGTGAGTATGTACTGTGTGGGACAGTGAGTATGTACTGTGTGGGACATGTGAATATGTACTGTGAGGTTTAAAAACAGAAAGATAGGCTGGGGTACAGAGAGGAGACGGCCTACCTGGGGATCTGACCGGAGAGAAGCCTGTAGAATACTGTCCTGCTCTTCTCGCTGAATTCAGTATAGAGAAGAGAGGGAGAGAGGGATCCATCATCATCATCACCATCACCATCATCACCATCATCATCATCATCATCACCATCACCATCATCATCATCATCACCATCATCATCATCATCGTCATCGTCATCGTCATCACCATCACCATCACCATCACCATCATCATCAAATCGGCACATTTTACGACCCATGCACATTGCTGAAGTTACCCTGTATTTATACATTCAGATCCAGTCAGTCTTGACTTCAACATGCCTGTATACAGTATTACACTGGCAGTCCCATTTCAAAGTAGGCATTCAATAAGCACTGGCATTTCCTGCAGACTGACTGATGTAATTTCTGATTTTGTGTTTCAGACATAAATCTATGTGTGGGAAGAGCCTGTCTCTGATGGGACATTGTTCCCCTGGAAACTGAATACTGAATAACAGAATTTGCCGAGAGAGCTCAACATGATTCATGCATTAGCCTCCAGGGCGGGCGGCTTCCATGGCTAACGGTATCTAGCCGGTTTTAATCTTGCGCAGACAGGCGCTGAAAGCGGGATAACGGGAGAAGAGCTCATTACGGAGCGCTCGCTTCACCTCCGACGGGAATGCCGTCCGACTCCTCCCGTGACCAAAATCACAATGTGGGGAGAAAAAAGGCCCCTTGTTGCCAGAACTGCTGACAGGTAACTCAAACAAAATCACACACACCTGAACCGTGGTTTAGGATAATCTGAGGTGACGTAGTCTCAAAGATTGAGGGAAAATGGGGTGAAAGGAAGTGCTTTGGGGAAGTACCCTAAATTCATTATTATGTTCGTGTAGAGTGTGGCGCTGGTACCCCCAAAGGGGCTCATACCGCTTCCTGGGGATTTGCTGCGGCGGGAGGACCCAGGACTTTTGGATCCCGAGGAGCGCATTGGTGGAGCAGGGCATGGGCTGGAGGACTGCATCACCCGACACTCTGTAAGAATAACACAGGATTCACCTCCTAATTATACCACCTCCTACCCATACCTTATCTTACACACGCACGCACGCACGCACGCACGCCCCAAAAAACCCAAACTCTGCTTGGAAGGCATATATAACTATAAGAGTAGGGCACCCAGGATTGAGGGTGCTAACAAATACTGCACCTGAAAAACTCAGAACATTTAAACTGAGGAAAACCCTGCTTGGAACCCTGCTAATATATAAATATATTCTTCTACATCATGGTCAGACCTAAAAGGAGCTGACCCTTACAGTCCCTAAAACAGGGGTTATAGACCCTGGGGCATCCAGGGTCAAAGCCAGGTCTTTTTCCTCAGACAACACACTGTTTATAAAGCCACTTGGGATCCCTCTGTAAGTGTAATTATAATGAACACCGCAACACCTATAATGAGTGCGTCTGCTCGAGAGAAGGAACCGATCGGTGCCCAATATCTTTGGCAAAGGCCTAGTTATTAAAACTGGGGAAAAAAAGGAGAGGCAAGTTAAGGCCACTGTTGAACTAAACAACCAAAAATACTAAAATGATACCACAAAAGTGGAAACGCGTTTAGTTCGCATTGCTGGATCAAAAGTGTAATCAAAACAGGATAGCAGTCTTGACAAAATTCTGTCACATCTAAGTTTAGGATCTTGAGGTGAAACAATATTAAAAATGTTAAATATTATTGGAAATATTCTTAGAAAATATTATGGTGTGGCAGAAGGTACACTCCCCAGAGAACACCACTGGCCTAGCCACATGAACACTGCTGAGACACACACACACACACACACACACACACACACACACACACACACACACACACACACACACACACACACACACACACACACACACACACACACACACACACACACACACACACACACACACACACACAGGAGTCCGCTTAAACAGGGCAGTAAACAATGGGGTGAAATGCAGATCTCTAACTGGAGGAGACGGGTGCTGTAACATGCCCCCCAGTGGCCAGCAGTGGAATCGCACCGTTTGTCCCTTCTGTAGAGACTCATTACCTAGCACCAGCAACGCTGAGTGTGCAAAAGAGGACAGAGCAAGTGATGTATCACACGGGTCTGAGTCATTTCTCATGTTGTGCGCCCTTCAGATGCTTAAATACAACCCTGAGCTACAGGGCTATCACTGTGTCTACCTTAGTTTATCCACCACATGATACTTTTATTTTTATGCAGTTTTGTACTTTGATTGTTTAACCGTTGCCTTTTGTAAAGCACTTTGAGACTGTCTCTGTATGAGGAAAAGCGCTATACAAGTAAAAAGTATTATTATTATTATTATCATATTATATCTATCCCAGAGGAAACCGCAGACTTAAGGGCCGAACACTGGATATGTCAGACTGGATCAAATATGAACAGGATTGGTTGTTGTTTAGGAAATTAAATAATCATACAGTGGTTGTCGGCCCAACAGAGGAAGATGCCCTTCTACTTAATTTAACAGACTCCAGTATCACACACTAAAGCTGTACTACACGTCAAACACAGGTTACACAGGTTACGAAGGCCTTTAGGAGGTTAGAAAGGAGCACGCATTATTGTGTGGCTGCTGATTACATGTTATTTCTTCACTCGTCTGCTTTACATAACTGACAAATAACTGCGACACAAAATTAATCATCTGTAAAAATTGAATTCCACGCCTGTCTCTCTAACACCCGTGGGAATCACTGAAGGCGATGCCTCAGAACTCTGCGTTGCTATAAAAATTATCATTTGAAAAGCAAAATAAAAGCAATTCCATTTCATAATTGAAATATGGGGTGAAGGTTTTTGTCCTCTACTCAACAAGAACTGAAAAAGCAGCATTTACCGCCTTCAGCCGCGCAAGCAAGGTAAAGTTACATGAGTGAATATCACTAATATATTGTTGTGTACGTAAGTGCTAAAGTAATGATTATGAACTGCCTGAATTTGCAGACAGACACTAGAGGAGATGGTTCTGTGATTAAGAGTGGGTAATACAGACACTAGAGGAGATGGTT
The DNA here is from genome assembly GCA_029718625.1 of Synaphobranchus kaupii. NCBI lineage: Eukaryota > Metazoa > Chordata > Actinopteri > Anguilliformes > Synaphobranchidae > Synaphobranchus > Synaphobranchus kaupii. Next base: position 143,370,011 of record CM056376.1, on the reverse strand, counting down.
CTGTGATTAAGAGTGGGTAATACAGACACATTGAGATGGTTCTGTGATTAAGAGTGGGTAATACAGACACACTGAGATGGTTCTGTGATTAAGAGTGGGTAATACAGACACTAGAGGAGATGGTTCTGTGATTAAGAGTGGGTAATACAGACACACTGAGATGGTTCTGTGATTAAGAGTGGGTAATACAGACACACTGAGATGGTTCTGTGATTAAGAGTGGGTAATACAGACACATTGAGATGGTTCTGTGATTAAGAGTGGGTAATACAGACACTAGAGGAGATGGTTCTGTGATTAAGAGTGGGTAATACAGACACATTGAGATGGTTCTGTGATTAAGAGTGGGTAATACAGACACACTGAGATGGTTCTGTGATTAAGAGTGGGTAATACAGACACACTGAGATGGTTCTGTGATTAAGAGTGGGTAATACAGACACACTGAGATGGTTCTGTGATTAAGAGTGGGTAATACAGACACACTGAGATGGTTCTGTGATTAAGAGTGGGTAATACAGACACACTGAGATGGTTCTGTGATTAAGAGTGGGTAATACAGACACACTGAGATGGTTCTGTGATTAAGAGTGGGTAATACAGACACACTGAGATGGTTCTGTGATTAAGAGTGGGTAATACAGACACACTGAGATGGTTCTGTGATTAAGAGTGGGTAATACAGACACTAGAGGAGATGGTTCTGTGATTAAGAGTGGGTAATACAGACACTAGAGGAGATGGTTCTGTGATTAAGAGTGGGTAATACAGACACACTGAGATGGTTCTGTGATTAAGAGTGGGTAATACAGACACACTGAGATGGTTCTGTGATTAAGAGTGGGTAATACAGACACACTGAGATGGTTCTGTGATTAAGAGTGGGTAATACAGACACACTGAGATGGTTCTGTGATTAAGAGTGGGTAATACAGACACACTGAGATGGTTCTGTGATTAAGAGTGGGTAATACAGACACACTGAGATGGTTCTGTGATTAAGAGTGGGTAATACAGACACACTGAGATGGTTCTGTGATTAAGAGTGGGTAATACAGACACACTGAGATGGTTCTGTGATTAAGAGTGGGTAATACAGACACACTGAGATGGTTCTGTGATTAAGAGTGGGTAATACAGACACTAGAGGAGATGGTTCTGTGATTCAACAGGTGTAATAAAGACACATTGACAGGCTTGTGTAAAGGAGGCTTACCGTTCACAAACGTCGCTGAGGCCTTACGGCTGTGATCCAGCACAAAGTCGTCCTGAGCGTAGCGGTATTTCTCCGGGCCGCAGGCCACGAAAACGTCATCGTCTCCAAAGAAGTCCTGCAGGCAGGTGATCTGGGGAATGGACAGAGAGCAGTGCTTTATTCCAGAGACACACTGGACATTGGGAATCGATCATATATGACCGATTCAATCACGAGACGTGTGGCCAAACCGAGGCCACTCATAGGGTAAGAGCCCGTCTCGATTCCTGCGTTTTTGTGTCATGTGGTCAACTCCCTGCACTGGAGTCCTGGCTGTCATGGTGGTGTAGCTCAAACTGGTTTTATTTAATGCTGAGCTTTGCCTCTGAAGGGATTTGAACTCACAATCTCTGGGGCTCAAGGCAGACGCTATAATGGCTATTATAATGGCTATTATACACACAGTTGAGATGAAGGCTCCTCGTGGCGCTACGCTGGTAGCACCTCCCTCACCTTTTCACACGTTCATCCCTCACCTTCCATAACCTGGCCGGTGAGAAAGGAGAGCCTGTATACCTTTTACTACAGACACCTGCACCCTATTCACTAATACAGTCACCTGCACCCCATTCACTAACAGATGAACACTCTCAGAGGAAAGGGTTCCAAAAGGCTCCCCAGAGGAACCCTGTGCAGTTCAAGGGTTCTTTGTCAGGCAAAATGGTTCAATCTGGGAGCTTCCACACTTACCATAGAGGGTTCCCCTATGAAGACAAGCCAAAGAACCCTTTCAGAACCCTTTTTCCTAAGAGTGTAGGTATTGTACTTCATACCAACACATACAGTATATGTACAAAAAGCTGCCATTATCTATAAAAATGGCAGTGCACGTTGTTGTACCTTTAGCTTCATGCTACTGCCTGAATCCAGAGCCACTCCGCAGAGCCATTCACTTCTGAATCCAGAGCCACTCCGCAGAGCCATTCACTTCTGAATCCAGAGCCACTCCGCAGAGCCATTCACTTCTGAATCCAGAGCCACTCCGCAGAGCCATTCACTTCTGAATCCAGAGCCACTCCGCAGAGCCATTCACTTCTGAATCCAGAGCCACTCCGCAGAGCCATTCACTTCCTCAGATTAATGACATCACTGATGGCTTTCCACCCTTTGGTTTATAAGTGCTGCTTCACAAGCAAAGATGCTTTTATCCTGAATGCAGGCTTGGCACAGAGAGAGCATCTCCATATATCCATTTATAAAATAAATAAACAGCACAATTATGCTGAAGAGTGCAGTTTGTGTGCAAAACCCCTATTTAGGCAAACTACACAAAAAAGATGCATTATTCAAATAAATGTCTTATTGTTTGTCATTGGAAATGAATGTGGTATCAGAGGATCCTGGAAGCCTGTGAGAAATCATTGCCTCCAGCTGGATAATTAGTGCTCCACAGCCTGCCGACTCCTTTCAAATGGTTTAATTAAAATGGGTCTAATGAAAATGTTACGAGAAAATCTTGTCAGGATTTAAAAGCAGAGCAGCCAGCAGAAAATGAAGCTTATCTAACCAAAAAGCCGGTAAAAAAGGGCGATGAGCAAAGTGTAGGAGCTTAGAGATAGACTGCAGTAGGAGCTTAGAGATAGACTGCAGTAGGAGCTTAGAGATAGACTGCAGTAGGAGCTTAGAGATAGACTGCAGTAGGAGTTTAGAGATAGACTGCAGTAGGAGCTTAGAGATAGACTGCAGTAGGAGCTTAGAGATAGACTGCAGCTAAAACATATGATTGCAGCATTCCTGTTGCCAAGGAGACTAACAATTCCTCTGCTGGATCTTGATCACACACACACGCACACGCATGCACACACACACACACACGCGCACACACAACCACGCACACGCATACACACGCACGCACGCACGCACGCACGCACGCACACATTGAGCTCTGCTAGTCTCAGCAATTTATAATCAGCACATAACAGGTCACTCTTGACAATCCAGCCAATGGCTCCTCAGGGACCTGCTCAGCACAGAGCCTCACACAGTTATCCTGCTGCTGCTTCAATGCTATGTCCACATCAGGAGTACCTGTGTGTGTGTGTGTGTGCGCGTGCGTGCGTGCGTGTGTGTGCGTGCGTGTGTGTGTGTGTGTGTGCGTGTGTGCGTGTGTGTCTGCGGAGTCTCATCATCATCATAGCTCTTCTCTAGGCCCAGTGCAGATGGAGTTCACTCTAAGACCAGCAGCATGTCTCTGGCAGGGTAGGAGGGCCTATATTTAGAGTCTTAATATATTTAGTCTGTGTTTTTGTAGCACTTGTACTAAACAGTCTTTTCAAAGGATTTAAGGGGGGGGGGGGGGGGTCACTCTATCAAAACATCTGAATGGAGCTTCTGTTGATTACACAAGCATAGCTTATCTTCCCCTAAAAGTCTGGTAAAAGCCCTTCTTTTAGTCTTGCTTAGCAAAGCAAGTGACTTTAGGGATGTGCTGAATTTCACTGCCATTATAATCCACCAACATGCCTTTGCAGAGAATATGACTGCAAGACCCCAAATCACCCCCACACCCCCACACCCTCTCCCCTGATCCACAGCACTAATTTCCCAAACAATTACTCTATTATGTACTGAATTTTCTCTTGCTTGTACTAGTTCTTTGATAAATAACACCAGTTGTTTGGGTTATTTTTTGGTTTCATCTTATTGGTCAGAGTAGTACTCCTGGCAGCCTGGCATTGACACCATTACAGCAGAAGGAGTTAATACGCCTGGTGCTGCACACCGGGACAGGACGTGCGTGAGGTGTGATGGTGTGATTGTGCTGACTGCACACTTAAGAAATTAACTCCAAGGTCTTTTTAGAAGAGGCCCCACAGTATTCACATTGACTCAAGGACAAGGTTGTACTAATGCATTTAAAATGCCCCCCCAGCGTCGACTCAAGTGCAGCCGTTAGCTGCTACAGCTGAAATTAAAATGCCTCCAATTTGGTGGTTCTGGTTCTTTAAAACCGTAGACTTTTGTTCAGGTAACCACACACACACACACACACACACACACACACACACACACACACACACACACACACACACACACACACACACACACACACACACACACACACACACACACACACACACACACACACACACACACACACACACACACACACAGTCTAATGCTCGATTTACATTGACAAGGCTTCTCCTAAAGCAACAGAAGAGAGCAGTTGCTTTTCATGGGGAACAAACAGTTCTTTTTGGGGGTGGGGGGGGCTGCCGCTGCTTCCTGCAGCAGGAGCTGCACTGAATACTAATGGGGGGGGGGGGGGGGGGGTGCTCCGCAGGACCCCACTGCGTAATGCCTACAGAGAACGCGGTTACCATGGCAGCAAGACAGCCAGAGAGAGCGCTCCGTGTCTGCAAGCTACACCGGCCGGGCCAGCCGAACGGAGCTGCTTGAAAATATAAAACTGGAATTATTTTGTCTTAGAGGCACAAAAATATACCTCACATCAAGTAAAATATTTGTGGTAAGTGGTAAGCATACCGTGCATAATGCTAGATTATAAAATACTGACCAAAAGCTCATTTTCAAGCCAACAAATCAGGCTTAATTTAATCCAAAACAGCAAAATTGTTGCTAATTTCAAACGTTTTTTTTTTTTGGCAGCTCTATAGTTTATTAGTGACCCACTGAATGCAAATCTGTCAGAACTGGAGTAAGAGCTCAGTTTAATCACACATTGTCATAGCATTCATCATCAGAAGAGCCAGTGCAACCAACCCCATGCCCACGCCCACGCACAGCTACTGCGTTTGAGGCAAGAAAAAAATACGTTTGATCCATTGAACACATGCCATCCTCTAAGAATGAATGATTCTCAGAAGGGAGTGTTTTTTTAACTTCAGAGTATTTTCATATTTCAGAGATTATATAATGCTGTATAATATAAAAGATTCAGTTTGGTTCAAACCTCCCCCACCCCCCAAAAAAATTAAAAATCAATAATACAGCACTTCTGAAAATATTACTCGTAGATACAACAATGTTAAAGAATGTAGACCCAGACTCTAATGTAAACCTTCTAACAAATAAAAACACACTTATATGAATATGTTTATTCAAAATGTGACAGTAACCCATTTAAGATGATCTCACACAATATGCTGGTTCCACAAACATTGTGTCATATCTGGACTCTGAGGCGTGAAGCATTCGCGTTCAGCGTGAAGTGCCGTTCGATTCTGAAATCCTTCATTTTAACCTTCCAGCCGATAGGAAATGCAATTTCACTGGCAGCTGCAGTCACTGCTGTGCTGGGGGTTTTTTTCAGCACCTGCTCCCATCTCGAGGGGCATCAGCTATAATTTAGCTCCCTCTGCTCCAGGCGATGTATGGACCATGGACCTGAACACAGCCATTTAACACTCAACTGGTCCACAAAGAACATTTGCTGAGGCTGCGCTTTTATATAGAAGTGCAGACAGAGGATGGTTTAGTGGTACAGGAGGAGGTGAGGTTAACTCAGTGAATCAGCTCTACAAAATGGATCCTACTGTATGTGAGCAAAGGGTAAAACTGATCACACTTTCCCGATCCTGGCTGGCTGGATTGTTCCCCCAAATCCTCTTTATCTGGGTCCCCTCTGTAGACCCACTGTGGGCCCCCATCATTATCAGCAGTCTTCATTTCAAATAGCTTAATTCGATGCACAATTACAAATAACAAAATTATGTATGTAGGGAACTTTTTATGCTAGTTCAATGATAGGGATACTATGCTGTAAGAGGTGCCAGCTTTGAGGATAAGTTGTCAATCAATCAATGTTTGGAGTAAAGAGCCAATGGTCCCCTCTGTAGGAAAATTAACCGTTCTTAATTAATTCCCCTGATTATCACCCCCAAGTATTCCGAGAAATCTGGTCAAATCCAAACCTGGTCTTTTCCAGCTGGCGGTACTTCTCTCCCCCGGGACTACACGCTCATCTCAGCTCTTCAGGGCGCCAAAAGATAAATAAACTCAGTTGTGCCGATGATAATACTGTAATGTTTGCAGTTTAAATCACTGTTACTGATGCTCTACTGAAGCCTCAGAAGATCAATCTCTTATTAATTAAATGAAACCAGCTAAAATAACAGCGGTCAAGGTCCTGTCTTATCACAGAGGTTAAATGCAATTTTCTAACACCAGCTGACAAAATGACGTCTTAATAAATTATTCATTCCACTTCAGAGCCCCCCCATCACATAAATTGTTCACTGAAAATAACTTATACAGTCACAGCACACAATATGGACACAAATTCCCACAAGGGTGTCATCCACATAAAGTGCAATGCTTGTCTCCTGCCCATGCTCCTGCTAGCGAATAAGGACAGAGACATGACTGAATATACTGGGTGCACACAGAGTCCTGTCATTTCTCATCAGTCATGACAATATTTCAGTGTGTGCTTCTGCTATCCAAGAGCAAACAAATCCCTCCCAACAACGTCACGCTTTTCATTTTATGAAATGTTATAACCAATCAGACGGTGGGGTCTGGCTTAGCGGTGGGTCCCGTGGGGGGCTGGTGCTAAGTGCCTTTTACAGATCTGCTGCTGAATCAGCAATGCCTCTTAACCTGGAAACAGGAAGCACAGTGGGGTCACCCCCAAACAGCACCACCTACCTCCCCACCCCCACCCCCAAACAGCACTACCTACCTCCCCACCCCCACCCCCAAACAGCACCACCTACCCCCCCACCCCCAAACAGCACCACCTACCCCCCCCCCCAAACAGCACCACCTACCCCCCAGCCCCAAACAGCACTACCTACCCCCCCCCCCCAAACAGCACCACCTACCCCCCCCCCCCCCCCCCGCCCCCAGTCATATAAGGAAATGCATGTTTTAGATTACATTTCTGAAATATTACTGAAATGTAACACTGTTACATTAGCAATCAAGACGCTGTATGTTCTGTACAAACTATTCCTAAACAAAATGTCTATTATTGTTACAATGACGACAATTATTATTATTATTACTATTATAATTATGTACGTGACATACTCAAATTATAAAATCCCAGAATTCAGTGTCTCTGTCAGAACATTGGTGATTTTTTGGGGCACAATGCAATAAATGGCATGAAATTAAAGCAGAACAAAGTGGATTTAACACACGCTCGCTCACACACTCACTCACTCACTCACTCACTCACACACTCACTCACTCACTCACTCACTCACTCACTCACACACTCACACACTCACTCACTCACTCACACACTCACTCACTCACTCACTCACTCACACACTCACTCACTCACTCACTCACTCACTCACTCACTCACTCACTCACTCACTCACACACACACACACACACACACACACACACACACAGAGCCCCTCTCCTCCTGACTAAGCCCTGTCTCTCTCTCTCACACACACACACACACACACACACACACACACACACACACACACACACACACACTCACACACACACACTCACACACACACACACACACACACACACACACACACACACACACACTCACACACTCACACACACACACACACACACACACACACACACACACACAGCAGGGCTCTGCAGAGGCAGATGATCAGTGACGCTCAGGGAGGAGTAGAGTGCTGACGCTCCAAAGCGTGGGCTAGAGCGGGTCTGGAGGAGAAGCTTCACGCTCCAGCAGATCAGGGTGAAGGGGGGGTGGGGGGGGGTTAGTGTTCGAGGAGCTTTGCAGAATTAAAGCAACACTACACCGAGAGGGCGTCACTGCTGCTCGTAATAACCGTCCTATCAGACCTGTTTCACTTTCTCTCTGAGGTGTAATTGGAAGGGAAGTGATGCTAATGATCATGTTCCTTCAAGTGTGTGTGTGTGTGTGTGTGTGTGTGTGTGTGTGAGTGAGGCCATGATTACTGCCTGCGTTCTTCAGCACGGCTGAACATGTCAGGATGTCCAGACACATTAAAATACAGGGGTAGCATCTCATATCTGACAGGCCGATGGCTTTAATAACAGCAAGGCCCTTTTCGGGCTGTGTGTGAGGCGTTCCCCTATAGGGGCCTGTCTTATTTGGGTGATTGTAATGAGGGTTGAGGGTGGGGGGGTGAGGGGGGGGTCTTACTGGGTTGTAATAAAGTAAGTGTGTTTTTAAAGCCAGTGTTGGGCCCCAGAAACCTACGGGTCATGGGGGGGTGCCGGCAATTGGGTGGTAAATGTCTTCTACATAAAAAATCTAATGTTATTTACATTTGCTCATTTTGTGAGAAGCCTATACCTGTAAATACACTGCAGCATTCTATACAGAGAATCTACAGCACAGAATGCAACAACCTTTCACATGCACAATTATATTAACTATACAGTCGCGGCCACTATTATTGGCACCCCCTGTAAAGATGAACAAAAAGGGTTATAAAAAATTCACCGTTTGGTGAATTAGCTTAATCTTACACTGAAAAAACAAGAAGAATCCAACCTTTAATTGACATTAATTTATTAAGAGAAAAAAAAATCCCTCATCAAGAAATAATTATTTTAATAATGGATCTCTATGGGAATTGGGGGGTGGGACTAGATTTAGCTGTAAATTATTCTGGAACAGTATGGAATACATGGTTGGTAAAATGGCTGTAAGTCAACAAGGGTCTGAGGTATCAAACAAGCCTTAAACAATCACTCTGCTGCCAGATATACAGTAGATATGGATGGATCACTTTAAGGGTTGTTTCTCCTGACAAATTTTCCTATTGAACTCTATGGAAAAATAAGTCAGGAGAAGAAACCCTTCAAGTTATTCTCCATATCTACTGCATATCTGGCAGCAGAGTGATGGTTTAAAGCTTGTTTGATACGTCAGACCCTTGATGACTTACAGCCATTTAGCCAACCATGTGTTCCATACTGTTCCAGTGTAATTTACAGCTAAATCTAGACCCACCCCCCAATTCCCTTAGAGATCCATTCAAATGCAGAGAGGTTATAGTATCGCTTGTAAGAGTACCAGAAAATAATATATCAAGAGTCTTTTGATGTCGTTGAGTCACAGACATCAGGAAGTCATGGCATGCAAAGGATATGCGACCAAATATTAAAAACTATTACTTTATTCTATATATAAATGCAGGGGTGCCAATAATTGTGGCCAACGTGGTTTTGTTAAAAATAATTATTTCTTGATGAGGGATTTTTTTTTTCTCATAATAAATTAACGTCAATTAAAGGTTGGATTTTTCTCATTTTTTCAGTGTGAGATTAAGGTAATTCACCATACGGTATATTTTGTATAACCCTTTTTACTCGTCTTTACCAGGGGTGCCAATAATAGTGGCTGCAACTGTATATGTGACTGGTATGCACTGGGTATACAGAGTGTAGATGCTGGGGGTATATAATGTGATTGGTGTGCACTGGGTATACAGACTGTAGATGCTGTGGGTATATAATGTGACTGGTATGCACTGGGAGAAACTGGGTACATCTACTTTAAATTTCGATGGTTGTTTAATTGTTCCAAACTCAGCTGTGAAAGACCTAGGTGTTACTATAGACCCAGATCTAACCTTTAACGCGCACATAAAAAACATATCTAGAGTAGCTTTCTTTCAGTTAAGAAACATAGCTAAAATAAGGCACTTCCTATCAATAGGGGACGCAGAGAAACTGATCCATGCTTTTGTTACGTCTAGGCTAGATTACTGTAATGCCCTGCTATCTGGCTGCCCTAAGTCCTTGCTAAATAATCTCCAGCTTGTACAGAATGCAGCCGCTCGCATTTTAACTAGAACTAAGAAATATGAGCATATTACCCCAGTACTAGCATCGCTTCATTGGCTACCAATTAAGTTTAGGATAGACTTTAAGATTTTGCTTCTGACCTTTAAAGCCTTAAATGGACTTGCGCCAGTGTATATATGTAATCTGCTCTTACCATATAAGCCAAAAAGATCACTCCGTTCCCAAGACGCAGGCTACCGAGTAGTCCCAAGAATATCTAAAAACTTGACGGGTGGTAGAGCTTTCTCTTACAGAGCGCCACTACTGTGGAACACCCTACCAAAACTTATAAGGGAATCAGACACTGTCTCAATATTCAAGTCTAGATTAAAAACGCACCTCTATGATCAAGCTTATAATGAGCTATAGTCTGGAGACAGGACCAGAGAAGCATTTAGCCATAGAGTAATGTGGGGTGGCATCCTTTCCTTACTGTCACCTGTCAACAGCTGTGACCCCATCTTCCTGGGCTGGCTCTTGATAGGTGGGTAGGACTGTTTTCCCTCTCATGACTGCATGGTTCCTCAAACTCTGTCTTCATAGCTATGCAGCCATAGATTACTCCTGGCGGGGGCACCTGTCCAACCCTCCCACCCCTTCCCCACCCCCCACCCCTCCAGTTGGTGCTCCTGCTGCTCTATTACACTTCCCCTAACTGTTTTCTCTCTCTCTTTTTTAACATTCTGCCGGCGGGGCTTATGCCCCGCATCTCGAGAGTTGCTGTCCGGCTTCCTGTCCGTTGCCGCTTGCCCCTCCCTCCTTACCACCGCTGCCAGCTGCTCCCGCCGCCATCGGCGCCCGGTTCCCCACCATCACTGCCGCCACATCTGGACTGTCATCTAGCTGCTGCAAATTGTATTATCATGGACATTGGCTGTTTTGACCATGTTGGTCCTTAAGCCCTAGACCCTGAGCCGACCAGAGGAGGATGGGTTCCCCCATTGAGTCTGGTTCCTTCCAAGGTTTCTTCCTAGTTACACCAGGGAGTTTTTCCTTGCCACTGTTGCCTTTGGCTTGCTCTTGTGGGGAGTTTAGGCTGGGTTTTGCTGTTTTGCTGTCAAGTGCATTGTGACAACTTGTTGTGAAATGCGCTATATAAATAAATATTGATTGATTGATTGAGTATACAGACTGTAGATGCTGGGGGTATATAATGTGACTGGTATGCACTGGGTATACAGACTGTAGATGCTGAGGGTATATAATGTGATTGGTGTGCACTGGGTATACAGACTGTAGATGCTGTGGGTATATAATGTGACTGGTATGCACTGGGTATACAGAGTGTAGATGCTGGGGGTATATAATGTGATTGGTGTGCACTGGGTATACAGACTGTAGATGCTGAGGGTATATAATGTGATTGGTGTGCACTGGGTATACAGACTGTAGATGCTGTGGGTATATAATGTGACTGGTATGCACTGGGTATACAGAGTGTAGATGCTGGGGGTATATAATGTGATTGGTGTGCACTGGGTATACAGAATGTATATGCTGTGGGTATATAATGTGATTGGTATGCAGTGGGTATACAGACTTTAGATGCTGTGGGTATATAATGTGACTGGTATGCAGTGGGTATACAGACTGTAGATGCTGAGGGTATATAATGTGATTGGTGTGCACTGGGTATACAGACTGTATATGCTGTGGGTATATAATGTGATTGATATGCAGTGGGTATACAGACTTTAGATGCTGTGGGTATATAATGTGACTGGTATGCACTGGGTATACAGACTGTAGATGCTGGGGGTATATAATGTGATTGGTATGCACTGGGTATACAGACTGTAGATGCTGTGGGGACAGTACAGTAAGATATGTGGGGCAGGACTGAGCAGTTAGTGTCTGGCGGGGTAATTCCCCAGGGGCAGATATCAGGGTTCAAACATGGAGTGGTCCAAAGACCAACATCCTCTCTGTGTTCTCAACACAACACACACCCTGCCTCGGCTCCGGAGTGTAGAACGCACTGACATTTTAACACAGTGCGCGCTCTCAGATTTCACTCCCCTATGAAAGCATGTGGTGCGTACTGCAGGACGTATAGAGAAAGGGACTCTGGGTGTTTCAGACACTCGCTGTTTCTGCTCCAGAATTTCCACCATCCAATCATTCTACAGTTATAGATTCATATCACAAGCATTAAAGATGGGTAGACAGAGCGCTCCGTATGGTCATATTGATCGGACTAGAACATCAGCTCAGATGGGATATCGTTTTAACAGTAAAATGTATCCTTTGTTTTCACCTAATTTAGGAGCCATTTCCTGACATATGAGAAGTCCCTAATCAATTCCCTGTATAATTGTATAATGCAGAGACGCATGGCCACTTTACAGTAATGTAAAATGCAGAGACGCATGGCCACTTTACAGTAATGTATAATGCAGAGACGCATGGCCACTTTACAGTAATGTATAATGTAGAGACGCATGGCCACTTTACAGTAATGTAAAATGCAGAGACGCATGGCCACTTTACAGTAATGTAAAATGCAGAGACGCATGGCCACTTTACAGTAATGTATAATGCAGAGACGCATGGCCACTTTACAGTAATGTATAATGCAGAGACGCATGGCCACTTTACAGTAATGTATAATGCAGAGACGCATGGCCACTTTACAGTAATGTAAAATGCAGAGACGCATGGCCACTTTACAGTAATGTATAATGCAGAGACGCATGGCCACTTTACAGTAATGTATAATGCAGAGACGCATGGCCACTTTACAGTAATGTATAATGCAGAGACGCATGGCCACTTTACAGTAATGTATAATGCAGAGGCGCATGGCCACTTTACAGTAATGTATAATGCAGACGCATGGCCACTTTACAGTAATGTATAATGCAGAGACGCATGGCCACTTTACAGTAATGTATAATGCAGAGACGCATGGCCACTTTACAGTAATGTATAATGCAGAGACGCATGGCCACTTTACAGTAATGTATAATGCAGAGACGCATGGCCACTTTACAGTAATGTATAATGCAGAGACGCATGGCCACTTTACAGTAATGTAAAATGCAGAAATTCTAATTACAAAATATTCCCCAAAAATCTAATTTTGTGTCTACATCTATTGAATAGTGTTTACTCGCATGCATCAAGGGCTTTTTAAATCCTCCTGCTGTTCCTGGCTCACGTCTGACTTTTCAGTCCCCAGCCACGAGTTCCCTTCCTCATTACTGAAATGACACCTATTAGTTTCAGTTGGGGGTAATCTATATAAACTTAAGAGCTGCTCTCTGGATCACCCAGAACCTGCCTGCTAGAGTCAGCTGTGTGGGTCCCATCACCCAGAACCTGCCTGCTAGAGTCAGCTGTGTAGGTCCCATGATTTACGGCTCACATCTGTGTTACCTGTTATAATTTCGTTTGAAAACGTTTTTTTTCTGATTTTAATCCCCAGTCACGAGTCGTCCGTTTCTGAGCCGAAAAGTAAAGAAATGACAAGATCACAGGTTCGTGATATGGCCCTCACACACTAATACCCCACACCGGTATGGAGAACAGGCCTTACCTGCTGAATATGGCCCTCACACACTAATACCCCACACCGGCATGGAGAACAGGCCTTACCTGCTGAATATGGCCCTCACACACTAATACCCCACACCGGCATGGAGAACAGGCCTTACCTGCTGAATATGGCCCTCACAAACTAATACCCCACACCGGCATGGAGAACAGGCCTTACCTGCTGAATATGGCCCTCACACACTAATACCCCACACCGGCATGGAGAACAGGCCTTACCTGCTGAATATGGCCCTCACACACTAATACCCCACACCGGCATGGAGAACAGGCCTTACCTGCTGAATATGGCCCTCACACACTAATACCCCACACCGGCATGGAGAACAGGCCTTACCTGCTGAATATGGCCCTGACACACTAATACCCCACACCGGCATGGAGAACAGGCCTTACCTGCTGAATATGGCCCTCACACACTAATACCCCACACCGGCATGGAGAACAGGCCTTACCTGCTGAATATGGCCCTGACACACTAATACCCCACACCGGCATGGAGAACAGGCCTTACCTGCTGAATATGGCCCTCACACACTAATACCCCACACCAGCATGGAGAACAGGTCTTAAGGCCGGTATACACTGTGCGATTTCTGCCACGATTTTTCAGTCCCAGACTAAATTTGCGAATCGTAGAAGAATCTTTCGTCGTGGCCAAAATCGCCCGTCTTAGATCGCTCAGTGTGACATACTCTCCGACGGCCGATTTTGTGAATCTTAGCCTACGACGGAAGACTGACAGTGTCAGAAATTTCGGCCCAAAATCTTGCAGTGTGACCGCTGCTACGACCACAGACTGTAGAAGTTTCATGTACAACCAATAGGAGAACAGCAACGCATGACGTAAGAGACAAACTCCTTTGTTTTCTCTATACCGGTTTGCAAGCACTCTCAAACCATTTCGCGTCCCAAATAAACAGCCTTAAACTAAGTTGAGAAACTCGTCACTAACAATGTAATATCCTTAACGAAAGCGAAGAAAGGAAGAATGTTTCCTGAAGCACATCTCTCACTTCAGTAAATTTCGCCCCAGCCCATCTTGGATGAACAAACAAGTGAATGAATGCTCGGCTAGCTGTGTGCAATGTTGCCATATTCTTATATTAATTCCCCCCAAAAAACTCCTGAAAAAAGAAAGTTTTGTGAATGTGATGCAATTGATTATCATTTAGCTATCAGTGACTCTTACAATTTATTTGTGCCAGAGGTTTATACGCCGTCAATGCACGTAGTGCGGGTCCCTACTGCAAGTAAGTTAGCTACTAGCTAGTTTTCATTGGCGTAGCTAACATGGCTAAACAAACAGCCTATCAATCACTTCATTTAAAAATTATTATTATTATTATTTTTTAAAAACGACGCTTGTGGGAGATTCAGACAAGCAGCTTGGATCAGACTCGGGCCGCCGAGCTTTGCGAAACCGCGGAGCTTGCGCGCAAGATAATACCAGGGGAGGTGAAGTAGCCGTAACGCTACTGTAAAGTCTGCAGACACTTTCCGGCGGTGCATAGAGAGTTTGTGGAAGTATTTTAGGCAGGCTTGTTCAAAACACGAGAACAGCAAACAGCATCGTGTAGCACTTGCTAAATCAGCGCAGTTTTCCCTGTGAACATTTTTGTGCTGAAATGTCGGTGAAACGCCGTCTCGCATTCAACATTTCCATGCATAGCGAAACCGAATATGAAAGTATTACATCGTAACGTTAATAACATGTGCAAAGCAGGATATTCCACTCCACGGGCACAGGGAAACGGAGGAGGCTGCAGGGCTCGAAATTAACTTTTTTACTTGGTAGCACTGGTGCTCCCAACTTCAAAAAGTTAGGAGCACCAGCAAAATTTTAGGAGCACCCACCAAAATGTAAGGAGCACCAACAATTAGGGGTGCTCCGATCAGAATTTTTGGGACCGATCACTGATCACCAAAATGATGATCGGCCGATACCGATCGTGAAAAAAAAAAAAAATTGGCCTCTCAATATTTTCAATCTTAATTGTCTCTAAATATTGTATCCCTATTTTATGATGCATCCTTTTTACAACTTCTGTGTATGTGAAAGTGTGCTATACAAATAAAATTCATTATTATTATTTCTATTTATCATGTAACATTATTCTTAACAACATTGTATATTAAGTATTAAAATTAAGAGATGACAAAGTATAATGAATTGACAACTGTTCATTTATTGTCAGGCAACATTCCACACACTCTAGTCTAGAGACACTCTCTTAACACCTTTGCCGAACTATTGGAAATCACAAACTCTGTGTTTTAAATGTATTGGTAAACGGTTCGTGACGATTTCTGCCGAATACGTAGTTTCTAAGTGCCACTATTTCCCTGTGGCAAGTCCATTTATCAAGTAACCCCCCACCTAGTCTATACCTACCTATGCGTGACATAGTGGACAATAGCGTCTATGTTTGAGTTCATAAATATTTTTATTCATCATATAAAATTAGAATAACGTCATAGCAACGAGATAAACCCAACAATAGCCTGATCGTATGCCAGAAAATCCCTGCTCACTCAAATGCAAAATAAACTGTGAAAGTACTATCTCATTCTACCATGTATTCTACTAGCAATATATGCTACTAAATATGAAATAAATATACAATCCTACCATTGGTTTTACACATCGAGATGTTCCTTTCAAAATTCAGTTGTCATTTATTGTCTGGTACAATCGGTTTGAGAAATATACAACACTTTATACCGCTATTACACTATCTGAAACGTCGCCTCGTAATACCCCCATGCCCTGTAAGGCTGTCTCATGCATTACAGTTCATTCTGGTTTAATTGTCGGCTTTATCCAATAGAGTACATTATAACCTTCGCAACGGTATATGCCAAGTCTTTTTGGGTGCTTTGAGCAATTTACTACAGCCCAGCGTAACGGCAGTTTTCGTTTTAACTGTCTAGTATTACGCAAGCGCTATACAATACGCATTATGCAGGGGAATTCCCCTTTTGCCATATGTAAGTATTTTTGCGTCTAAAATACCGTTGGTATCGCTGGCTACATACCTACGTTCGTGTTTCCACTCGAGCACTGTCTTTCCAATATGTTTGATAGCCCTATTGTTATTTTCGCATTTTGAGTGCATTTCATACTGTAGTGCAATCGTTAGCTAAATGTATTTTTGAAGTAGGCTACCGATGTTCATTGAAGATAGAACATTTGGCAGCATTTTACAGATGGTGGAAAACTATTTTATGTTCATGTTATCATACATAATATAGGCTATGGCGTATACTAGGGCAAAAAAATGCTCATTACAATTTACTGTGCGCTGATATGTGGTAGATTAAGGTAAATATTTCCTTGGAGTCATTATGAGAGCTATGTCTGGTGCCGTGTTTCTCGGTTACAACAGCATAACGGTATCTCATTAGTATGCATAAGCTAGGGCTGTGATAGGCCAAAAACATCACGTGTGAGGGTAGTAGGATATGACGTCACGCGTCCCACTGCTTTTCTTGGCAAGACACGCCCTGCATAGCATTCAAGCGCTAGGATTGGCCAGGCGTCCATGCTCACACCTCGGGGTAAAGACGTGGTTCGAAGGGAGCACACGAACCGGAATGTAGCCTAGCCTACTACAAAGTAATAACCAAGATATATGTCGAATTCAAAGACCCCCTGGTTTTTGTGAGTTCGTGATTCCCGTACCCCACCCACAACCCCTAAACATAACCTCACAGGAGTTCACGTAACTCGGGCTCATGCCCGAACTGTTAAGATAGTGGCATTTCGACGGTAGCCTACGCCAGGCTAGCCTACAATTTGACTGATTGATAACGTTAGTTTAAATGACCTATTGCGGCACCATAGCACCACTAGCTAATAGCGTTTATTATAATTATTATTTTACCTTATTTTACTTTTCTGGCTGTCTTCTATGATCTTGACGTATTTGACCGTAAGGGAGGTTTTAAAAGAACCGCCACACAGCCGACGGTAGGCTGCCGCCACTGCTATAACTATAAGTAGCCTACAATTTCATTGATTGATAACGATAAGTTTAAATTACCTATTGCTGCACCACTAGCTAATAGCGTTTATTGTAATTATTTTTATTTTACCTTATTTTCTTTTTCTGGCTGTCTTCTATTATTTTTAAATCTTGACCTATTTGACCGTAGGCAATTTGTAGTTTTTAAAAGAACATCTTTGCCGCCACACTACCGACGCTTACGTATCATACGTACGTCGTACGTCACCTCCTGTGGCATACGGTACCGTGTTTCTCGGTTACAACAGCATAGGTGTTGTAGGAAGCCGTGTTGTCGGCCTGTGACATACCTCCATTATGAATAGGAAAGACATTTTAGCAGCACGCGGTAGTGAAATAAAAATTGTCTCGCGTGTTTTTTGACATACGTTTTGCGTCATCTGATCGGCCTTTTTTTTTACGCTCTCACGCTTAAAATGTGTCGACTCCGTTGCAAACGCACTGTTACCTGCGATCTCCGTCCCACAGGCTTTACAGTGTACACAGTGCATTGCGCCGTTGTCATACCTAAGCCATTCAAAGTCCTTCAGCCACTCTCTCCGAAAAGTGTACGCCTTCTTCGCTGCTGGTGCACCCACATCGCCATTGCCAACTGTTTCAGCAGCCACGGCGACTACATCTGTTAGGTTTTTAGTAACGTTAACGTTACTAAAAAATGCCGTAATCGTTCGCTTCATATTGTTATGAATTTAGCTAGTTAGGTAACGTTAATAAATTGATAATAAACTTTTGTCTTCAGGTAACATTAGTTAACGCATTAGCTCTCTGTGTCACGTGACAGTGGAGTGCTGTGAAAGGGAGTGATTGAAGGCTAATCTTAACCAATCTAAAATCAACATTAAAGGTAAGAACGTCAAGCTCACGTTTGATTGGTTAGAATGGTCACTGTCAGTGAAAGGGACGTTCGACTGGGGAAAAAAAAAAAGGTCGCACCAGAACAATTATTTGCACTCGCACAAATGCTCCCAATTATATTTCGAGGTCGCACAGATTAAATTTCGGGAGCATATGCGACCAAAACGGTCGCAATTTCGAGCCCTGAGGCTATTAACCAAGGGAACTTTATAGAAATATTATCTTTGGACAATGATGGCATTATAACCATAGCCTTTTCAACACCAAGCCCTGCCCTATTGTCATGTAGAAAACTTTCACACGCCAATTCAAATCCATCAAAGGTAGGCCTAAGTTGTGTTTATATTTTTAAAAATGATTTCTGTGCCCACCTTTTGTGTATAGCCTAGTTATGCGTTCAACTTCAAGTGGCTGTTGAAAGTTAGGCCATAGCCTATAATCTCGTAGCTGTGTGCGTGCTGAGTTTTAACCTTCATTTTCCTTGCCTCTCCACTGGAGGTCAATTGGATTCCGATCCGTTAGGCATTTTGCTTTTCTAAATGACTTTTTCGTTGAGCGTCTCGCAACATATTAGGAGCCAGATTGCATAGGCTATAGGCCTATGTACTCGTTTATAGACTAGCCTGCTATAGATTGTGTTTGTTGTACAGAAAAGACAGACAGTGTTTGAATATTCTGTATGGGGTCAACATTGTTGTAGGAGTGTTCCCATGCGAACCATTGATTTACAGTTTGTTATAGACTGTCTGTTGGAGTGCGTATTTGATCACGTCAGATGACGGAGGCTACTTTAGCCAAATCGTAGGATAGAATCTCTGAACTTATTATAGAACGCTTTGGATCTTATCGCACAGTCTGACTACAACGAAGACAATAGATTATCGTGGCTGCATCGCACAGTCTGACATGCAACAATCGTAAAGGACAGCAGAAATCGCACAGTGTATACCGGCCTTTACCTGCTGAACATAGCCCTCACACACTAATACCCCACACTGGCACTGGGAAAAGGCCTTACCTGCTGAATATGGCCCTGACACACTAATACCCCACACCGGCATGGAGAACAGGCCTTACCTGCTGAATATGGCCCTCACACACTAATACCCCACACCGGCATGGAGAACAGGTCTTACCTGCTGAACATGGCCCTCACACACTAATACCCCACACTGGCACTGGGAAAAGGCCTTACCTGCTTGCCGTCCAGCGTATAGAGCCGTTTCACCGCCCCGGAGTCCAGCTTGATGGCGTCGGTGATGTCGGTCAGCACCTGCTCGAAGGAGTGGGCGGTTTTCTTGTTGAGCAGGATGCGCACGGCCTTGCGTGGCTTCACACCGCTGCGGATCACCGTCACCAGCTTGGGCTTGATGAAGTCCTTACTGTCGCGTGATTCGCTCCTCAGGGACTGGGAGGAGAGCGACCGTATGGCCACGCCCCCCGAGGCCACCGCCACCGCTGAGGCCGCCCGCACGTTCACGCCCCAGTTTGGGTTCACGTTCTTAGTGTAGTCCACCTTGCGGAACGGCTCGTTCGAGGCGCAAACGTAGCTCTCCCCTGCGAGGAGGAGGAGGAGGAGGAGAGAGAGAGAGAGAGAGAGCCAGCTGCATCATTCCACCCTTCCTTTCATATCATCCCTTCTTTCCTATAAACTATCTGATCAAAATATCATCCCTTCTTTCCTATAAACTATCTGATCAAAATATCATCCCTTCTTTCCTATAAACTATCCGATAAAAATACCCCCCCCCCAACATTTCTGTTCACTGAGATGCAGCCATTTTTGTTGGTTGCCCAGTAGACATTAATGAATCCTAAGTAAGATGCATGAAATAGAATGAGTGTAACTTAAGGTTAACTTATCTTAACTTATCATAACTTATCTTATGATAGTTAAGCCTATTTTTTATTACACTGCCTGGCCAAAAAAAAAGTCGCCGTTGCACCCGTCATGCATAGTGCCCACTGTACAAACCTCTGGAGGTAGTGTTAAGTGTTAAGATCTGGGGTTGCTTCAATTGGTCAGGTCTAGGCTCAGCAACGTTATGCAGCAATAAAATGAAGTCAGCTGAGTACCTGAATGTACTAAATGACCAGGTTATCCCATCAATGGGCATATTTCAGGAAGACAATGCCAAGATTCATCAGGCTCAAATTGTGAAAGAGCGGTTCAGGGAGCATGAGGAATCATTTTCACACATGAATTGGCCACCAGAGTCCTGACCTTAACCCCATTGAAAGTCTTTGGGGTGTGCTGGAGAAGACGTTACGGAGTGGTTTGACTCTCCCGTCGTCAATACAAGATCTCGGCCAAAAATTAATGCAACTCTGGACGGAAATAAATGTTGTGACGTTGCATAAGGTTGTCGAAACAATGCCACGACGAATGCACGCCATAATGAAGGCTATAGGCAGTCCAACGAAATATTAGCGTGTGCAACTTTTTTTTTGGCCGGGCAGTGTAGGTGAAAAGGCAAATCCAATGAATTCCAATGTATTGTTAGGTCCAGAAAAATATTTGGCTACACTGCTTGAAAATTATCTAAACAACCTCTGCAAAGGTTGAAAACTGCTGAAAATCCTGACACGGTGACACAGAGTTTAGCAGACATGCGTTTCCTGTTTCTGAGTTTCAAATGTGCATTCCATGAGGTGAGCTGCAGTACAGGATAAACCTCCTTACACATACAAAACTTAAACTCTCCGCCGTGACAGTGTGTTGTCTACAGAGAAGCCATGCCAACAACACAATTACACATTGTGTTACAGCTCTGACATCTGTCAGCCTCCTAAGCTATAGAACAGTCTGATAGTATAGGCTTTAAATCTCAGTGACTTCTACCTGATGAAATGCAGTCGTTCATCTTATTTCAGTAAACACAGTCAGTTCAGTTATTCAGCTTATTTCAGTAATCACAGTCATTTCAGTTATTCAGCTCATTTCAGTAAACACAGTCAGTTCAGTTATTCAGCTCATTTCAGTAAACATAAAAATTTCAAGGTCTTTTCAATGAACACAAGATGTGTGACACTGTGCAATACGAAGCTCAACAGGAGCAAACGTTAATGACACAAGTTTTTTTAACCCTGCGCTGACCAGAGAAATGGTAAATATCTCTTCATACCGAACATGCAGGTTTGGGGTGAGACAGGCAGACATGTCACCTAGAATATTTCCACGTGAATTAATTGCTAGATTAGCTAGTATGCTTATGAGACTTGACTACACAAGACTAGGTGGTCCAGCAGTGTGTCTCGTCCAAAGTTGAGACGGAAGCTACACCTATGCTCCATACAGTCGGCTTCAGAGTATTTCACACACCTGTGTGATTCTTGATATATTCTAATGATCTAAGAATGGCTCCCATAAAGAGCCAGGCATGCAGTAATCTTAAAAAAAGACTGCATATCTCCCCAAACGAGATGGAGAAGAGCTCAAATGGAGCAGCAATCAGATGAAACCTGTTGTTACGGGATTAGCTGCAGGCAACAGCTCAGCCAGAACCAAATATGCAAGCAGACGGGGGGGAGAAGGGTTTCCTTCAGTCTCCTGCTGGCAAGTTCCCAAAATAATCACCAACATACAGCAGCCATCTTGCCATTTTCTAAGAAAAGCTAAACATCCTCAAGCTTAATATGTCACAATCTCTTTTTTTTGGACATGTTGTCAGAATGGGACAATCAGACCAGCTGGAGAACTGGGAAGCTTGCAGTGGGAGGCAGTGAGTTAATGACTTGAGTTCTCCCTGGAAGAAAAGATCTATTCACAGGCTAAATTATGCAACCTTATCTGCATGTATTGTATATGTTTGAACAGGGCCACTGGATGAGATCTAACAGGATGAGTCTTAATATTGTTTCATTTCAAAATCAGCTGCCGTTTCAGTATATATTGCCCTATTACAGTACAGACCACAGCCCTAAAATACTGCTAAATAACGTTAGCTCTGCAGAATGGAAAGCACTAGAGGAGGGGTTAACCATTGTTTGGGAATATTATTGTTAAACACATGTACTTCCTCAGTGAGCCAGACAGGAAGGGCAACAGGAGCTATGTTCACACAAGGCTCTTTTTCAGTTGTACTTTTTTTTCTTTCTAGATGGTCTTCTTACTTTCTAAGAGCTATTGGAGGCCAAAGATGTATACAGACTTTTGCAATAATTTTAAGACATGTGACATGGATCGTGCCATTTTCTGAAGGCTGATACACAACCAAACATAGAGGATGACTACAGTATCTTGACTGCAGAAAACAGTTATAAATGAAACTCCATAGATTTCAGTAGTTTAAATGAACTGACCAAACAGAAACAAGCTTAAATATATGGTATACTTATGTTCATTTTATTCTTTATTCTTGAATGCGATGTGAAAGTAAAGCAGTAAAATGATGTATCCACTCATCGGCTACTTAATATGCGTGTGGTGAGAGCTGTCCATAGTGCTGAACTGAACCTGTGTCATGATTTATTTACTTTTTAATAATAGCATTCCATGATGAAATAAAGAACATGGCTGAATGCGCACATGTTCGCTGAATTTATGGACATTTTAACTACTGTAAATCCTCTGATTATATTTGAAGAAGATACAGGTTCACGTTCTACTTTCACACCTTGCCGAATGTCCTTATAGCAACCAAAATGTATCCATTTTAAGGAAGAACTTTATATATTGCAGCCACCAATCTATGCAAAAAATTGCATATTTAAAAAGATATTTCAAACATAGCCCTGGCATTTCAATTACTCAAACACGTATGCGTAGGTAAAGGTGAACATTCACGAGAATAAGCGCGTTAAACATCAGCATGTTTTTATGCCGGCGTATCAATAAATTCACACTTCATTCGAGTAACGCGTCTGTAACGTCTTAGCAATGTGACGCGCATCAGTGCTGCGTCATCACTGCACGTGGATAGAACACTGTGTTGCGTTAGCGTGATGCCTCGCGGTGGCACCTCAGTGGAAGGGTAGTAGTGCCACACATTACACTCCAATACAGGCCTACTGAACCACCATATATTGGAACAGACTCAACTCATCCATTTTAATGTGGTAGGCTATGCACTATATCTGACCCTACATTCCCGGAGCGCCTGAATGTAGGCCTATTACCTTAGGGCTAATAGGTTGGAGTCCAAGAAGGATCGTGAAACGTAGGCTACTCTGTCAGTTCTGATCTGACACTGATAATTTACTGTGTACCGCAGTGGCGCTCCTGTCAAACCTGTGATGACAAAATATGCATATTCTGCTAACATAGTGCAAGACTGGCGAATTCTCTGACAAATGCAACAACCACTCGTGTAGCCTATACTCTATTTAGGCTACTAAATTGCCAATTGTTGTTAATTGATGTGTGCCTTTATATTGTCACGTGGACAGGCTTTCTCTTAGACGTTGCTGTTACCTTCTGCTAACTCCTCCAGACTTAAGATCTTCATTGTTCCGTCCAAAGAATATATGCTTCGGACTCCTTGGGGTAGGTTCATATTGTCCGACAGTGACCTGGTCAGTTCCATCAACAGTGCGTCGAATGACCGGAAGCGGTCATTGGAAATCGCATACACCAAACCCTTGAAATACTTGTCTCCATTTCGGTAAAATCTCACTTTCTTGGCTCTCTTCTCGGAACTTAGCGCCTGCAATGTGCGGGTGCGATAGAAACTGCAGTTGGCGCTATGGGCTGGGCTCGGAACCAGACTGTTTGCCCTGGACCCTGACTGCGAGCCCGAGCCGGTGCCCGCGCCCGCGGCTCGAGAAGAGCGATGCGCCTTGTCCCGTTCCTCGAAGTGCTCCAATTCAATGCTTCTGTTGAGAGACATTTCTGTTTTTTCGTTGGAAAAAAAAACGTCGTGGTGATCTGGCTGTATTTCAATGAGCCGGGATAACCCCTCCGCAGAAGCCTTCTTTGATGGTTGGAACTAAACAATAGGCTATGTCGTCAATCAATTTTAATAGAGATTTCTTGTTTAGAAATAGTCTCCCCTGGGTATCTTTAAATTCTTATCATTCATTGTGGAGCTGTAGACACCGGCATTGATTTGCTTTTTACACAATGTGACAGCTAGTCCACCTTCACAGTCCTCCAGAAGCTTCAGAACGGGCGACAGTGGTTTACAACCTCATTTTCATAACCTAATGCAAATCCACACTGAGTCCTTTGCAAGTACGCAAACGACAGTGGTTATCGGTCGTAATAATCGTTTTTTTGTCCGAAAAGAAATCCAGCAATCTTCATTGAAATTAGCTATATTAATAGCCATTCGTTAGCGGATCATCCCACGTTTGCTGAGAACGTTGTCCAGATTGATGTATTTGGGTAGCTTTCCTTAGCATATAGCTATGAAGCATTATAAACAAGAATCTCTTTAGCCTGTCTTTGTTTAATTACAATACGGCATCTTATAAATAAATAATTAAGATAATACCATTGCAGGTATATTCAAATCCACGGTTGAGGGAGCCGCACTCGTCGCAGAAATCGCGAAACCTCCCCTTTCGCGGATCCAGCGACCTCCCAGTTCAGCAGCACGGCAGGTGTAGGCTACAGTATCCGCGTCAGAGCTGAAGGAGTTCGTTCGTCTGCTGGGTCCTAAAGAGACATTTTTATTTTCGCCAGAGTTCCCTGACGTGGACATTTTATGATTTCAACACACCCCTGGTTATGTATCTTAGGAACATGGAATGGGTTATGACACATTTATGGTATAGTTTGTTATATAACCTGGCATAGAACCGTTAATTTCCCCCCCAGAGTAAATATAAAAAAACAATGATTTATAGACCATTTGGTAGTGCTAACCAATCATGCGTTTATAATTACGTATTTATCTGGCTTTTTAAATACCTCAGAAGACCTACAGACTTTTTAAAAACAAGACAGCCATATTATATTGGATATGGGAGGTGTTCTGTTTAAAAAAAGAAAGAAAAAGGTTTTAATATGGTGTGTGTGTGTGTGTGTGTGTGTGTGTGTGTGTGTGTGTGTGTGTGTGTGTGTGTTTGGGGGGGGGGGGGCTGTATTCCAGTAACCTCACCTCTGAATGAAATGGCCTTCAACACATAAAATGGTGAAACAAATGAAAAAAGTATATCAGTGTCATACATTTTTATTTTAACCAAGCTTACCAAAAATACTGCAAGCTATGGTCTATTATACAAAGTTATCCTTTCACACAAAGTGAATAGGAATACACATTAAACAGAAGCAATGTCCAGAATCTGTAGTACAAACATATTACAGGAACCATCCAGAAAGCATTTTTGACAGCCAAGATTATTCTGATTTCAGATAAAATGTCAGCCCCGGAGCCTATTGATGAAGGAAAGCAGGTCCCTTTCTGTGTGTAAATGCTAATGAAGGTTGACTCAATCGCACGTAGGCTACTGTGCGTGAGAGGCACACTGATGCCCACATTCATAACGTATCAGTTACTTTGCTCAGAATATGAGGGGGAATACCTGCCATCCTCTGAAACACGTAACTGCCGTCAAGCAGAACAAGCAACATGAACATGAACATGAGCCGCCTATTAGACTGAAAGAGTACACCTGACTAATTATCCCTGGATAAATCAGAAGATACCTGGACCTTGTGGAGCTGCAAATCACATTTTATATGCATGTGTCTCAGCTCACAGATATCATAGAAGTGATGCAAGACACTGAAGCAGGGCCGTTTCTAGACTGCTTTGATTGGGGGGGGGGATGAAGAGATGTTGGTGGGGCACAAGGGGGGAGATGAAGTAGTAGGGGGTCTGGGGGTCCTCCCGCAGAAAAATTTGAGCATTTTAAAACTCATTTCCTGCATTTCTACACAACCTCACACAGGGGATTTTCTAAAATAAAATGCTTAATTTATGAACATTCTGAAGATTTTTGTTTTTTCAAAGCCCTAGATGAGAGTTCAGATGCTTTCATATGAAGCTAAAGCATAGGGTAATCAGTATATTAGTGGATAAGATCATTTTATTACATTTTAAACCCACCTCCACCCTCCCTCATCTTATAGGAGGACAACTTTATTTATGTTCACTATTTTTTAATATATGTTATGCCTGAGACGCCGGGGGGCGTGCCTCTGTTGACGGCTGCCGTTTCGCCGAGAGAGAGATGATAGTGTATTTTAATATATGTGAAGTATTCCAAAGTTTGAGGAAAGTAGGGCTGACTAGCCAACACGCAGCAGTAGGCTAGCTAACACACACACACACACACACACACACACACACACACACACACACACACACGTGCAGCCAGCTAATGCAATGCTGCAGATGTTCCGCAGAATCGCAGCTATAACAACTAGGCTAAATGCAACATGTAATCAATCTATTTAAAATCGACGGAGACTCTCGCCACTATCCTCAACTCACTGAGTAAGCTAGGCTAGCGAATATTATACTATCCTCAACTCTCTGAGTAAGCTAGGCTAGCGAATATTATACTATCCTCAACTCTCTGAGTAAGCTAGGCTAGCGAATATTATACTATCCTCAACTCACTGAGTAAGCTAGGCTAGCGAATATTATACTATCCTCAACTCACTGAGTAGGCTAGGCTAGCGAATATTATACTATCCTCAACTCTCTGAGTAAGCTAGGCTAGCGAATATTATACTATCCTCAACTCTCTGAGTAAGCTAGGCTAGCGAATATTATACTATCCTCAACTCACTGAGTAAGCTAGGCTAGCGAATATTATACTATCCTCAACTCACTGAGTAGGCTAGGCTAGCGAATATTATACTATCCTCAACTCACTGAGTAGGCTAGGCTAGCGAATATTATACTATCCTCAACTCACTGAGTAGGCTAGGCTAGAGAATATTATACTATCCTCAACTCACTGAGTAAGCTAGGCTAGCGAATATTATACTCTCCTCAACTCACTGAGTAAGCTAGGCTAGCGAATATTATACTATCCTCAACTCACTGAGTAGGCTAGGCTAGCGAATATTATACTATCCTCAACTCACTGAGTAGGCTAGGCTAGCGAATATTATACTATCCTCAACTCACTGAGTAAGCTAGGCTAGCGAATATTATACTATCCTCAACTCTCTGAGTAAGCTAGGCTAGAGAATATTATACTCTCCTCAACTCACTGAGTAGGCTAGGCTAGCGAATATTATACTATCCTCAACTCTCTGAGTAAGCTAGGCTAGAGAATATTATACTCTCCTCAACTCACTGAGTAGGCTAGGCTAGCGAATATTATACTATCCTCAACTCACTGAGTAAGCTAGGCTAGCGAATACTATCCTCAACTCTCTGAGTAAGCTAGGCTAGCGAATATTATACTATCCTCAACTCTCTGAGTAAGCTAGGCTAGCGAATAGTATACTATCCTCAACTCTCTGAGTAAGCTAGGCTAGCGAATATTATACTATCCTCAACTCACTGAGTAAGCTAGGCTAGCGAATATTATACTATCCTCAACTCACTGAGTAGGCTAGGCTAGCGAATATTATACTATCCTCAACTCACTGAGTAAGCTAGGCTAGCGAATATTATACTATCCTCAACTCTCTGAGTAAGCTAGGCTAGCGAATATTATACTATCCTCAACTCTCTGAGTAAGCTAGGCTAGCGAATATTATACTATCCTCAACTCTCTGAGTAAGCTAGGCTAGAGAATATTATACTATCCTCAACTCACTGAGTAGGCTAGGCTAGCGAATATTATACTATCCTCAACTCTCTGAGTAAGCTAGGCTAGCGAATATTATACTATCCTCAACTCACTGAGTAAGCTAGGCTAGAGAATATTATACTATCCTCAACTCTCTGAGTAAGCTAGGCTAGCGAATATTATACTATCCTCAACTCACTGAGTAAGCTAGGCTAGAGAATATTATACTATCCTCAACTCACTGTAGGCTAGGCTAGAGAATATTATACTCTCCTCAACTCACTGAGTAGGCTAGGCTAGCGAATATTATACTATCCTCAACTCACTGAGTAAGCTAGGCTAGCGAATACTATCCTCAACTCTCTGAGTAAGCTAGGCTAGCGAATATTATACTATCCTCAACTCTCTGAGTAAGCTAGGCTAGCGAATAGTATACTATCCTCAACTCTCTGAGTAAGCTAGGCTAGCGAATATTATACTATCCTCAACTCACTGAGTAAGCTAGGCTAGCGAATATTATACTATCCTCAACTCACTGAGTAGGCTAGGCTAGCGAATATTATACTATCCTCAACTCACTGAGTAAGCTAGGCTAGCGAATATTATACTATCCTCAACTCTCTGAGTAAGCTAGGCTAGCGAATATTATACTATCCTCAACTCACTGAGTAAGCTAGGCTAGCGAATATTATACTATCCTCAACTCACTGAGTAGGCTAGGCTAGCGAATATTATACTATCCTCAACTCTCTGAGTAAGCTAGGCTAGCGAATATTATACTATCCTCAACTCTCTGAGTAAGCTAGGCTAGCGAATATTATACTATCCTCAACTCACTGAGTAAGCTAGGCTAGCGAATATTATACTATCCTCAACTCACTGAGTAGGCTAGGCTAGCGAATATTATACTATCCTCAACTCACTGAGTAGGCTAGGCTAGCGAATATTATACTATCCTCAACTCACTGAGTAGGCTAGGCTAGAGAATATTATACTATCCTCAACTCACTGAGTAAGCTAGGCTAGCGAATATTATACTCTCCTCAACTCACTGAGTAAGCTAGGCTAGCGAATATTATACTATCCTCAACTCACTGAGTAGGCTAGGCTAGCGAATATTATACTATCCTCAACTCACTGAGTAGGCTAGGCTAGCGAATATTATACTATCCTCAACTCACTGAGTAAGCTAGGCTAGCGAATATTATACTATCCTCAACTCTCTGAGTAAGCTAGGCTAGAGAATATTATACTCTCCTCAACTCACTGAGTAGGCTAGGCTAGCGAATATTATACTATCCTCAACTCTCTGAGTAAGCTAGGCTAGAGAATATTATACTCTCCTCAACTCACTGAGTAGGCTAGGCTAGCGAATATTATACTATCCTCAACTCACTGAGTAAGCTAGGCTAGCGAATACTATCCTCAACTCTCTGAGTAAGCTAGGCTAGCGAATATTATACTATCCTCAACTCTCTGAGTAAGCTAGGCTAGCGAATAGTATACTATCCTCAACTCTCTGAGTAAGCTAGGCTAGCGAATATTATACTATCCTCAACTCACTGAGTAAGCTAGGCTAGCGAATATTATACTATCCTCAACTCACTGAGTAGGCTAGGCTAGCGAATATTATACTATCCTCAACTCACTGAGTAAGCTAGGCTAGCGAATATTATACTATCCTCAACTCTCTGAGTAAGCTAGGCTAGCGAATATTATACTATCCTCAACTCTCTGAGTAAGCTAGGCTAGCGAATATTATACTATCCTCAACTCTCTGAGTAAGCTAGGCTAGAGAATATTATACTATCCTCAACTCACTGAGTAGGCTAGGCTAGCGAATATTATACTATCCTCAACTCTCTGAGTAAGCTAGGCTAGCGAATATTATACTATCCTCAACTCACTGAGTAAGCTAGGCTAGAGAATATTATACTATCCTCAACTCTCTGAGTAAGCTAGGCTAGCGAATATTATACTATCCTCAACTCACTGAGTAAGCTAGGCTAGAGAATATTATACTATCCTCAACTCACTGTAGGCTAGGCTAGAGAATATTATACTCTCCTCAACTCACTGAGTAGGCTAGGCTAGCGAATATTATACTATCCTCAACTCACTGAGTAAGCTAGGCTAGCGAATACTATCCTCAACTCTCTGAGTAAGCTAGGCTAGCGAATATTATACTATCCTCAACTCTCTGAGTAAGCTAGGCTAGCGAATAGTATACTATCCTCAACTCTCTGAGTAAGCTAGGCTAGCGAATATTATACTATCCTCAACTCACTGAGTAAGCTAGGCTAGCGAATATTATACTATCCTCAACTCACTGAGTAGGCTAGGCTAGCGAATATTATACTATCCTCAACTCACTGAGTAAGCTAGGCTAGCGAATATTATACTATCCTCAACTCTCTGAGTAAGCTAGGCTAGCGAATATTATACTATCCTCAACTCTCTGAGTAAGCTAGGCTAGCGAATATTATACTATCCTCAACTCTCTGAGTAAGCTAGGCTAGAGAATATTATACTATCCTCAACTCACTGAGTAGGCTAGGCTAGCGAATATTATACTATCCTCAACTCTCTGAGTAAGCTAGGCTAGCGAATATTATACTATCCTCAACTCACTGAGTAAGCTAGGCTAGAGAATATTATACTATCCTCAACTCTCTGAGTAAGCTAGGCTAGCGAATATTATACTATCCTCAACTCACTGAGTAAGCTAGGCTAGAGAATATTATACTATCCTCAACTCACTGTAGGCTAGGCTAGAGAATATTATAACCTAAGCAATGCGTAACAGTTACAGTTATCAAGAAGAGACAGCATAGATCACTGACTGTGTCTCCATGTTTTATATGGCCAAACCAACCAATCAGATATTAGAGAAATGTATTATTTCGATGTGGCATTTTTATGATTGGCCGAATTGTCTGTAGCTCTAATAGCCTACCGTAGCGCCTACTTCATTTTGTCAGATTTAATTTTTTCTGGATTTGGCTTTGGGGGGTCATTGCCCAAAGTGGATGTGAGGCCTGTAGTGGATGAGAGGCCCTTAGTGGATGTGAGGCCCGTAGTGGATGAGAGGCCTGTTGTGGATGAGAGGCCTGTTGTGGACACTCCTGCATTTTAACAGGTATTTTCACATTTATTATTGCTGTAGTGCACACGTGTTTGTGTGTGTGTGTGTGTGTGTGTGTGTGTGTGTGTGTGTGTGTGCGCGCGCATGCGTATGTAT
Source organism: Synaphobranchus kaupii (assembly GCA_029718625.1). NCBI lineage: Eukaryota > Metazoa > Chordata > Actinopteri > Anguilliformes > Synaphobranchidae > Synaphobranchus > Synaphobranchus kaupii. Next base: position 143,338,705 of record CM056376.1, on the reverse strand, counting down.
GTACGTATTTATCTGACGCATTTTTCATTTTACTTTCTTCATGAATATTTATTAATATGTTATACTACATAGTCAATGAGCTACAACTGTCATTGTGAACCATGTGTGGAGGCAACACAAAAGGTGTAAACTAACTGCAATGCAAGTGTTCTCAAAACAAAATGCTAATTCACGTAATACCATTGACACAATCAATGCCATAACAACAGCTGGAAGTATCAGTATAGGATTTACATGCAGAGAATCCTTATTAGCGCTGCATGACACCAAGTGTATTGCATTTGTTGCCACCTGCTGGTAGAACATGCAATAATCAGTACACAAAAATAATATCTGTGGTAATGATCACATTGTCCATGCGTTACCTCCAACAAGAAACCCTAGAGCAAACAGGTCATACCTTGATCGACTCCCACTGGTAGTGGGTACCTGAGACATCACCATTTTAATTAATCAAATTGCCGAACTTAAATTATGTGAGCATAATAATTAAAGGATGCAGAAGTAATTTAATTCATTTTATGAAGCTAATTATCACAGGATGCAATTTTGGAAATAGTGGAAATAATATAAGCATAAGAGAAAGTGAGACAACAATATCGTGAATAATTTTTCATAATTTGGCCATGACTTAAAATTATTCAATTCTGCATTTATGTCTTGTTTACATTTTATTTTATATTCAGTTGCCTAAACCACTTTAGTATGCAGTCTTCTGAAATAGTGCGTGTGTGCCTTCTGCACTGACATGGCTAACTGAATTATAGAGGGTTAAATTAGCAGAGGAGGTTTTGGCTAGCAGGGTGCCCTAGATCACTCAGATTGGATAAACATCAGTCTGCTGCCCTGTCCTTTTGACTAGAGCTGGACATGTAGAAACACAACAACCCCAAGGAGACATTCTCTCCTGCCAGCCAGGTACGTTTCTTACTGCAAAAATAATAATAATAAGTATGTCTGCCCTTCATCTTTGTATCTGTATTTTTACATTTTGTTATTAGGGGACTGAGCAGCGTAGCTGCTGGTACCCTATTGTTTTTGTTCGGATTCTTTTTTTATTTTTTCTCCCCTTTCACCTAAAATTCCTGTGAGCTGGTTTGGTCTGCCCTAGAATCGCTGAATGTGATAGGGTTGTTGGGATGGCGAAACTCTTGGATCCTTTAAATTATGACACAGATTGAACACCTGGTGGCGCTGTAGTGCACATGACAAATTTTTGACATTAACACACCCACTGCACTGCTGACGCCCAGTTTGACCTAGAGTCACAAAATTTGGTGTACAGGTCCCTCTGTTCATGAAGAACACATTTGCCTCAAGGATCCATAAAGTTCCCCATATTGGATTTTCCGCGAATTTGCATTTTTTGTAAAACACTTATAATACTCCTCCTACAAAATTTGACCAATTTGCACAAAATTGGTAGACACACTCCTTAGACCATACTTCATAAAAATTGTATACAGAATTTTGATATGTGGGCGTGGCTTATCATATGTTAATAATTATAAAACCGTGACAAAGTTTTGAAACTTGGTGGGGTGATTGAGAGTTGGATCAAGACTCCAGTTACAAAGGATTAGCCAAATCAAACCACATTCAAACTTGCAACAATGACAAAAGCCCTGATTAGAAACATAGATATTTGCTTATTGGGTCAACTCTGTCTTGAATTGTCCACCATTTTGGAGTCTCTGTGTTTGACAAATGCTGCTTGTACTGCTCGGTCTCCAGGAATCGCTGCTCTCAGCTATATTTAAAATGGTTTTTCTGGATTTATGTCTTGTTTACATTTTATTTTATATTCAGTTGCCTAAACCATTTTATTATGCATTCTTCTGATGTGTAACTGTTGATTTTAAACGGTATTATTCACCCATTCTATGTAATGCTTTTCCTGTGATCTGATATATATTTTATGTAAACTTTCTGTAGTTGTGTAGCTCTTTAGCCGCGAGGAAAATCACACTTTGGTGCATATAGTTGTTGCACATTGTTGTTGTTATTTCTGTTGCTGTTGCTGTTGGTAACAGTAATAGCAAATATGAAGAGTGATTTTTCAAACCTCACACAAAGTCCACAAAGTTTTGGTAACTTTATGTTTCAGGTTTTCTGGTAAATGGGTAGATATTTGCAGTTTTACTTTTACACTATTATTCTTAGGGGTTTAAGTATAAAAATGTGATTTTTGTGCAACAAAAAAAACTCCACCAAATTGAAATAAACAAAAATGATTTTCTCAAAATTGATAAAAGTGGGCCAAGTGAGTTTTGGAAAAAACACTGTTCATATAATTAATAGCTTGAAAAAACACTTTTGTGTTCTCGAACATTTGAAATATCTCAGCCATAATGCTTTAGTCAGCCTAATATTATATTCCTCGTGGGCAGACAGACATTTCTGTCAGTTCTGAGGTAATTAGGACTGACGCAGACTGCAAACTCCATAAACCGATCAGCAGAGATCCTGCCTGTCGCACGGAAATTATTTGTAGCAGAGGCGGGAACAGCTACCGCTGCATTTGTCTGACTGAGAAATGACTGAACTATCAGGTTAAGGGTGATGGATAGATGGCTGTGTTTTATAAGCTCTGGCCGGTGCCTGAGATTACCCATCAGCTGCAGCAGTGGCACGGTCCAATCTGAAGAGAGAGATCACAACGCTTGTGTGGATATCTTGTTTTCTTTTTCAGGAGAGTGGAGGCTGTTATAGCAGCAAAGGGGGAACCAGCTCCTTATTAATGCCCATAATTTCGGAATGAGATGTTGGAGGAGCAGGTGTACATATACGTTTAACCCTGTAGTGTATAAGGGTGCATTGGCCTTTGGATATGGCATTGTAGCTCAAAAACAGTATAGTCTATAATAATAATAATAATAATACATTTTATTTATATAGCGCCTTTCCGAACCCAAGGTCGCTTACAGAATTTGTGAGGGGGGAACAGAAACACAAAAGACAACAAGACAAAAGGAGAGATGGTAACAAGTGAGATGAAGGTGGAGTAACTGGCTGGTGGAACACACAAAATAAACAAAAAAAAAAACAACTGGGACAGTAAATAAACATGTACAAAATTCACAGAAAATAACATGGTGGACGGGGTGAGAGGAGAAGAGAGAGAAGAAGAGGGGAGGCTGAGCAGATGGTTAGGGTGGGAGGAGAAACGGAGGAGGGTCATTTAGGGGTAGGGGAGGTTGTAGGCTTGGGAGAAAAGAAATGTTTTCAGCCGGGATTTGAAAGTGGGGAGTGTGGGTGAGTCTCTGACGGTTTGTGGGAGTGAGTTCCAGAGTCGGGGTGCAGTCCTGGAAAAGGCTCGATCGCCAAAGGTTTTGAGTTTGGAAAGTGGTATGAAGAGGGTGGTGGTGGCGGAAGAGCGGAGGGTTCGGGTGGGGCGGAGGGGCAGGAGGAGGTCAGTCAGGTAGGGGGGGGCCAGGCTGTGGAGGGCTTTAAAGGTGAGGAGGAGAACTTTAAAGTTAATGCGCTCTTTGATGGGGAGCCAGTGAAGAGATTGGAGTACAGGGGTGATGTGTTCACGGGACCGGGTGTGAGTGAGTAGACGGGCAGCGGAGTTCTGGACCATTTGGAGTCTATGGAGGGAGTGGGAGGTGATACCAGTAAGAAGGGAGTTGCAATAATCGAGGCGGGAGGAGATAAAGGCGTGAATGAGGTTTTCAGCAGCAGAGGGGGAGAGGCAGTGTCTGATTTTGGCAATATTGCGGAGGTGGAAGTATGAGGTCTTGATGACAGAGCTGACATGGGGGACAAAGGAGAGGGTGGGGTCAAGGATGAAACCAAGGTTGCGTGCCAGGGGGGAGGGAGTGATGGTTGAGTCATCGATGGTGAGTGAGATGGGGCCGGTCTTTGAAAGTGTGGATTTGGTGCCAATGAGTAGGAGTTCAGTTTTGTCACTGTTGAGTTTGAGGAAATTATGGGTCAGCCAGGTTTTAATTGTGGAGATGCAGGTATTAATGTGGGTGAGGGGTGGGTTCTGAATGGATTTTGTGCTAATGTAAATCTGAGTGTCGTCGGCGTAGCAGTGGAAGTCCATGTTAAATTTGCGGATGATGTGACCAAGGGGAAATATGTAACAGATGAAGAGCAGGGGCCCGAGGACCGAGCCCTGGGGGACCCCCTGCGTGACAGGGGAAAGGGAGGAGGTGTGACCGGAGAGAGAGATGAATTGTTGTCTGCCAGAGAGGTATGAGGTGAACCAGTCAAGTGCGGTGCCCTCAACACCCAGCTGCCCCAGCCTTTGAAGGAGGATGGAGTGGTCCACAGTGTCAAAAGCGGCACTAAGGTCCAGGAGCAGCAGGATGTTAAGGGCACCTGAATCAGCAGAGGTGAGGAGATCATTGGTGACTTTGACAAGAGCGGTTTCAGTGCTATGGAGGGGGCGGAAACCAGACTGAAGGGGTTCATAGAGATTGTAGGACTGAAGATGGGAGTGAAGTTGGGCGGCGACAATTCGTTCTAGGGTTTTGGACAGGAATGGTAGGTTGGAGATGGGGCGGTAGTTGGTGAGGATGGTTGGGTCGAGGGAGGGCTTTTTAAGGATGGGTGTGACAGCGGCCAGTTTATAGGCCGAGGGAACATGACCAAGTGCTAGGGACTGATTAAAAAGGGTGGTGAGGTGGGGGATGAGGACGGGGAGGCAGGTCTTAGTTAGGGTAGTGGGGAGAGGGTCGAGGGAGCAGGTGGTGGTCTTGGAGACGGTGATGATGTCAGAGATGAGGGAGGAATCAACAGGGGAAAAGGCAGTGAGGGGGGGGGGTAGGTGGGCGATCAGGGAGGGGGGAGGGTGAAAGTCGGGGGGGGGGGAGGTAAAGGAGTTAGTGATGGAGGCAGTCAGGGAGGTATTTATTTGGGAGATTTTATTATTGAAGGAGTGAAGAAAGGAGTTGCAGAGGTCAGTGGAGGGGGGTGGGTTATTGTCGGGGGGCTGGAGTAGTGTCTTAACAGTGGAAAAGAGGATCCGGGGGTTGCGATTTGTGCTGTTGATGAGAGTGGAGTAGTGAGCAGATTTGGCAGCAAGGAGAGCATCGCGGTAGGAGGAGATGTGCTGTTTGTAAGCTTCAGCGTGGACGGTAAGGTGGGTTTTTTTATAGAGTCGCTCCAGCTGCCGACCGGTTTGCTTCATAGTGCGAAGTTCGGAAGTGTACCAGGGGGAGGAGATGGTGAAAGAAACAGTGATGGTTTTCCAGGGGGCCATGGAGTTGAGGGAATCAGAGAGGATGGAGTCAAGTAAGATGGCATAGTCGTCAGGTGAGGAGGGGGGGGCCGAGTCAGGGGGGAGGGCAGAGGAAATGAGCTGGGAAAGAGTTAGTGGGTTATATAGTATATATAGTATAGTCTATAAAAACAGTATAGTCTATAGTCAGCTATGTAGACTGAAATAATGTATTGTGTAGTCCAAGTATTCGGTTCATTAGCCATCTCTGTTGATCAAATATGTCTACAGATTTTAGCCAATTAGATGTGCTAATCTATACAGTATATATTTTTATAATTATTTTCCAGGATAGAGCAGTGTCTAAAGAAAAAATAAGCCATGCTTTGGCAAAAAATCATATACAGTGAGCACCATAATTGGACAGACACATTGTTTGTTATTTTGGTTCTGTATTTTCATCCATATCAGATGAACCATTTAGAAATTATAGAACCTTTTGTACATAGAGTCCCCCCCCCCATTTTCGGGCATCAAAAATATTGGACAGTTTAACATAATGTAGAATAAAGTAATTTTTATTAATATTTGGTCGCATATCCTTTGCATGCCATGACTTCCTGATGTCTGTGACCCAACAACATCAAAATACTTGATATCTTATTTTCAGTCATCAAGGGTCTGAGCCTCAAACCATCACTCTGCTGCCAGATATGCAGTAGATATGGATGGAACACTTTAAGGGTCGTTTCTCCTGACAAATTTTCCTATTGAACTCTATGGAAAAATAAGTCAGGAGAAGAAACCCTTCAAGTTATCCATCCATATCTACTGTATTTCTGGCAGCAGAGTGATGGTTTAAGGCTTGTTAGATACTAGTCCTACTAGAGTACAGAACCAAAATAACAAAAAATGTGTCACTGTCCAATGAATTATGGTGCTCACTGTATTTACCTTTTTATTAATAAAATAATTTCTGCACCCACTTGAATATTCCCAAAAATGTAAAATTCCAAATTCCTCATTTTATATTGCGTCCATATAAAAACAAACTAAATGACTTCATGATGTGTATGTTGATAAGAAGTTAAACACGAATCAACATTAAAAGGGTTATAACAAACTTTAAATTAAAGTGTTAGCAAATCAAATCAGCCTGTTTTCTCTCTTTCTTAAGGAATAGTTACCTATCTTTATTTAAACCTAAACAAGTCTATTTGATACTGGACAGATTCTAACTATAACCAGCCTACTGCTCCAACTCACAGGGCTGTAATCTTGATATTGGCCATGAGGTGGCACTGTTGATCAGCCTCTTTTGCTTGCTCTGATGTCATCACAGCACACAGCACTCTCACACATCTCAATCACCCTTATCCGCTTAACCCTGGAGAGACGCAAGGACTTGTTGTGTAACTCTTCCACAAACTCTTTTACTGGCGTACTTGCAGGGGTTGCTAGGATACTGGTCCCCACCGTCTGCACTGTGAGCTAACTGTCAGATAGAATAGGATCATGCCATACCATTCCTTCCACAGTCTTAAATCAAATTACAGTATATAGCCTACACACAGCAGGAGGTTGTGTGGAGGAGGAGAGACGGTTAAAGAGCTTAAGCAGGTTTTGGTCCTAAAACCTAACTTTACATAAAAGCAAAACTATTCCAAATCTTTACCTTAAAAATGAAGGTCTTTCTAGGAAGGAATATACCAATGCTATACTTAAAAACCCTTATATAGAAATCCCCATAGCAACAACCTATTATTTCCTTACTTTTTCTTTTCCTTTGCTTTGAGTTTAATATTGATTTTTACTTTCTTATATCAGTAAACAGTTCATTTGGTCCAATGAGAACAATATACATAGTGCCATTACTGCCGTTACTGCCATTTAAAAATAAATCTTAGAAACACACATTGTCAAAGTCTGGATGTAAGGTAAAAACCCCACCTGGGCTCTGAGTTGGCAGTTGAGTGTTTTACTGTGAAATTGTTCTGCCTGTTCAGAGGTAAACTGTGCTGCTCAGCCAATGGAAGCCGTTAACACTGCAAATAACACACTGTACAGTTATCCCCCAGCCCCCACACACACACTGTACAGTTACCCCCCAGCCCCCAGGCACACTGTACAGTTACCCCCCCAGCCCCCACACACACTGTACAGTTACCCCCCCAGCCCCCAGGCACACTGTACAGTTACCCCCCCAGCCCCCACACACACTGTACAGTTACCCCCCAGCCCCCACACACACTGTACAGTTATCCCCCAGCCCCCACACACACTGTACAGTTACCCCCCAGCCCCCAGGCACACTGTACAGTTATCCCCCAGCCCCCAGCCACACTGTACAGTTAGCCCCCAGCCCTCACACACACTGTACAGGTACCCCCCAGCCCCCACACACACTGTACAGTTACCCCCCCAGCCCCCAGGCACACTGTACAGTTACCCCCCCAGCCCCCACACACACTGTACAGTTACCCCCCAGCCCCCACACACACTGTACAGTTATCCCCCAGCCCCCACACACACTGTACAGTTATCCCCCAGCCCCCAGCCACACTGTACAGTTAGCCCCCAGCCCTCACACACACTGTACAGTTACCCCCCCAGCCCCCACACACACTGTACAGTTACCCCCCCAGCCCCCAGCCACACTGTACAGTTATCCCCCAGCCCCCAGCCACACTGTACAGTTAGCCCCCAGCCCTCACACACACTGTACAGTTACCCCCCAGCCCCCACACACACTGTACAGTTACCCCCCAGCCACACTGTACAGTTACCCCCCCAGCCCCCACACACACTGTACAGTTATCCCCCAGCCCCCACACACACTGTACAGTTACCCCCCCAGCCCCCAGCCACACTGTGTACAGTTATCCCCCAGACCCCACACACACTACAGTTACCCCCCAGCCCCCACACACACTGTACAGTTACCCCCCAGCCCCCAGACACACTGTACAGTTACCCCCCAGCCCCCACACACACACTGTACAGTTACCCCCCAGCCCCCAGACACACTGTACAGTTACCCCCCAGCCCCCACACACACTGTACAGTTACCCCCCAGCCCCCACACACACTGTACAGTTACCCCCCAGCCCCCAGACACACTGTACAGTTATCCCCCAGACACGCAGTACAGTCAGCCCGCAGGCTCTATGAGAGTGTAGGGGCTCACTGTATCAGAGAAAACCACTCTCACCTTCAAGGGCACAGAGGTCATTCTCTAAAATCATGAAGACAGGGAACCTGTTTTATTGGATGTGCCAGCATCGATCAATCAGCCGTGCAAATTCCAGACACTTATTGCTGTGGTCCAGGGAGAGCACAGCCCAGCAATTTCCCCGAGTTTAACTTTTAAAGTAGTTTTTGGCTCTTTGCAGAGAACTCAAAATGAATTATAAATCCAGAAGATTAAAAAAAAAATGTTTGACTTAAGGAGGGATGAGCTTGAATTGGCAAGAAAATTTCCAGGTAGTTATGACAGTGAGGAGTAGCCAGACAAGGAGAAGAGAACCGGAGACTGTGTGTCTCATCTGGAATGTAAACCCAACGGAGAACATGATTGGCTTACGGAATTTGATATAGAAGTAAAATAACAATGGGCCAAGGACTTAGCCTTGAGTTACACTAAAAAGGTCATTTTAAATCTCTTCAGGATACTTGTGTATGGTGAAGGTCAGAAGCTTGAAGGAGAACCGCTGTACTGACTGTCAACCTGCTTTCTGATCATGACAGTTTTGTAGTTAACTTAATTGAATATGGCTGAATAGCCTTATCTGTGCCATGTGCTCTGAATGTACACATATACATTGAGCCCTTATAATTGTGCCCAGTTTCCCTTTTGTTCTAAAGACAATAATGAAATGAAATAAGACCAACTAAAGTGCTCGTTTGCATATTATAATAAAATTGTGCTTTTTAGAGGAATGGTGCTCTATTACTGAACTGATATTGCTTAACAAATCTAAGGGCATTTTTTTCAAAACTTTTTTTAATGAAAATATATTTGTAAGATAATTTTTTCCCTTTTGATTCTGCTCAAATTTGGTCAACTTTCTTCCGAGCTCTCAATTTGTTTGCATGCATTTAACCTCCATATTATTTTAGCATTTTACTGCCATTTCTGTTAAGGTGTTGTTACGGGTCAATATTTAAAAAAATTCCAGATATCCAGATATCTCTGTTTTTACACATATTTCCTAATTCGCTAGGATGTATGTCTTAAAGGTGTTTCCTGAAGAAAATAGCCAATTTAAAGTTATACAATAACAAAAAGTAATTTGGGTCATATACTGTACACCCAAACATAATAGGGTCTACAAAAAACGGTCTAAAAAAATGAATTAACCATGTGTTATTCAAATGGAAGTTCCATAATAGTTTAATTAGTGCTGGACTGAGTGATGTGATGGGCATTAAGCGATTCATCTTGTAATGACAAGGTCTTTGGCAAGAAACCCATCACCCATCTCAAAATAATGGAGGTGACTGCCAATCGGCCACTGGGGGACAGGTAACATTGTACTTTTCATTTTTCTTTATTTAAAGATTTTACTACACACAGACAAGCACGCAGGCAGGCACACATGCACACATGCGCAACACACACACACTGTCTCTGTCTCCTAAACTAAGTTCAGGACTGGCATAAAACAAATTTTGAGTTTTGTGGTTCTTAGTTGATTATGGGGTCTTCAACTAGCATCTCAGTCATGTTGTACCTGTTTACTAGCTGTACCATTGTTTCTAACAGCCCGGATTTCAGCTCGACCATTCAGTTCATTATACTATGCTATCCTAATGTATACTACCCTATACGTTGCTATTCTATACTACCCTATACTATGCTATGCTAATGTATACTAACCCATACTATGCTACGCTAATCTATACTACCCTATACTATGCTATGCTAATGTATACTAACCCATACTATGCTACGCTAATCTATACTACCCTATACTATGCTATGCTAAACTAATGTATACTAACCCATACTATGCTACGCTAATCTATACTACCCTATACTATGCTATGCTAAACTAATGTATAATTCCCTATACTATGCTATGCTAAACTAATGTATACTAACCCATACTATGCTACGCTAATCTATACTACCCTATACTATGCTATGCTAAACTAATGTATAATTCCCTATACTATGCTATGCTAAACTAATGTATTATTCCCTATACTATGCTATGCTAAACTAATGTATAATTCCCTATACTATGCTATGCTAAACTATACTATACTGTATCATGGAGTTGTGATGGTGGAGCACATTTAGCATCATCCTGCTGGGGTAAGATGAGTTTAAGCATGCCAGTGTTCCTCATAGTCCTGGTGCATCTAGTCTCCTCCAGGCAGGTCTCCATCAATTACAGATGCAGCTCTCTGGTGATGCACTGTGTAGCTTTTGCGGTGGAAAATAGTCGCTTGGTCGAGTTGTGCACATGCTCAGTTGAAGTGTTAAAATGGCGACACGAGAGCCCAGCATGGTTGGCGAGTCTAAATTGGAGAGCAGGGGAGGGGAAATTGCAGATTGATTTTGGGCAGGCCCCGTGGAGGGCAATTTGTGAAACAGTATGTGGGTTTGCTTCTGTGCACAATCGGGACCACGTCTGTTGTACATACATATTGCCAATAGGCATATAGGCTATAAAGTACATGACAATGGCTATTGTAAATGTATTTAAAGTTGTCCATTGAAATCGTTTCTAAATGCATTACCTGTGTTTGAGGGGGGGAAAAAGAACAGAGTTTTTGAGTGAAATCTGTGGAGCTTTGTAGAGTACAATGTCTCATCCTTTTACAACAGCGTTTATAGAATATAAGAAAAGCCCTCATATCTTTTATGGATTTCAATGGACTGCATAATGAAGAGCATTTAAACATGTCTTACTATTATTATTGTACTCTTATCCTGTGCACTTTAAAGCGCAATGTGCCATTACAGCAGTGTTGTGCACTTTAAAGCGCTGTTCTGCATGTTCTCGTCTGCAATATGCCATTACAGCAATGTTGTGCACTTTAAAGCGCTGTTCTGCATGTTCTCGTCTGCAATGTGCCATTACAGCAGTGTTCTCTAGACTCACATGATGTAAATTAGCACACTGGACATAATGCATGTATTCATAAACATGACCCATAATGCATGTATTCATAGACATGACCTATGATATAAATGATGCCCCTTTGTGTTCCACCCAGCCCTGCCTGTACCCTCTTTATAAGCCACTTTAATATGTTTAGATTAAAATGACATGTCTGGGATTTGTCTGGTGTAGTTCATATGTGAGTAACGTGGACTGAATATATATTTAATTTGACTTCTATCCTTTAAATACGTTATATATTGTACTGATAGCTTTCCCTCGATTATTAACTTTGGATTACAACATTGAACATAATAACACATAATGACCACATAACACATACAGTGCCCTCCACTATTATTGCCACCCCTGGTAAAGATGAGTAAAAAGGGTTATAAAAAATTCACCGTTTGGTGAATTAGCTTAATCTCACACTGAAAAAATGAGAAAAATCCAACCTTTAATTAAAGTAAATTTATTATGAGAAAAAATAAATCCCTCATCAAGAAATAATTATTTTTAACAAAACCATGTGTGCCACAATTATTGGCACCCCTGCATTTATATATAGAATAAAGTAATCATTTTTAATATTTGGTCGCATATCCTTTGCATGCCATGACGTCCTGATGTCTGTGACCCAACAACATCAAAAGACTCTTGATATCTTATTTTCTGGTACTCTTACAAGTGATACTATAACGTCTCTGCATTTGAATGGATCTCTATGGGAATTGGGGGGTGGGACTAGATTTAGCTGTAAATTATGCTGGAACAGTATGGAATACATGGTTGGTAAAATGGCTGTAAGTCATCAAGGGTCTGAGGTATCAAACGAGCCTCAAACCATCACTCTGCTGCCATTATAGGCATTTACATTACATTATAGGCATTTAGCAGACGCTCTTATCCAGAGCGACTTACACAACTTCTTATTACATTTATCCATTTATACAGCTGGATATATACTGAAGCAATTCAGGTTAAGTACCTTGCTCAAGGGTACAACGGCAGTGTCCTACCTGGGAATCGAACCTGCAACCTTTCGGTTACAAGTCCAGTTCCTTAACCATTATACTACACTGCCGCCCTAGACTGCCGCTGCCAGATATGCAGTAGATATGGATGGATCACTTTAAAGGTTGTTTCTCCTGACAAATTTTCCCATTGAACTCTATGGAAAAATAAGTCAGGAGAAGAAAGCCTTCAAGTTATCCATCCATATCTACTGCATATCTGGCAGCAGAGTGATGGTTTGAGGCTCGTTTGATACCTCAGACCCTTGATGACTTAGAGCCATTTAGCCAACCATGTGTTCCATACTGTTCCACTCACATTGAGTTGGGTGGTAAAATACTGGCGGGTACAAAATTATTGCTAAGAAGTGGATAACTAGCAACTGTATTTTATTTTAAAAACAGAAACATAAAACTTTTTTTTAAGGAAAGCTTGTGGCTTGTGTTTATGAGCAATTTATGTGCATGTTTATAGATGTGTATATTATCTCAAAGGCTAATTCCACACACTATGCTCCAACAATATGAGTTTCTGCCTACTATATAGATCAGTTTCTCTGCAGAGTATGTGTTTGTGTTATGGGATCTGTAGTTTGTACTGTCACGTGGTGTGTAGTTAAAAGCAACATGGTGAAAATAAACTAGTACACAGTTTAATGTATGGTTTAAGTGACGTTTCTCTTTTTACCAACTAAGAAAAAATGTTTTTGAGAAATTGAACACATACTGTAGAGTATTCTGGGGGAAGTTGTAACGGGTCAATTGTAACAATTTTTTGTTACAATTTCCCCCAACCCTGAACACATGAAACTAGCTAGCTTGCTGGATAGAATCTCAGCTCTAGCTTGTTTCAGATTGGTGCAATTTTATGGTGTTGCAATTGCCCCCTGTTACAATTGCCCCCAGAAAACTCTATACTGCAGTTCTATTTCATGCAAGAAACAAATCAACCTGCTAAGAAAATGCAAACACCACTAAACTATATAAATTGCCTGAATGACAGTGTAAGCCTGCTAATAAGTAATTACATTCAAAAGACACAAAAAAAGTCAAATAATTTATACTAATTTATTTTATACAGTATATACTAATTTATTATATACTAATTTATTTTTTAAAGGAGTCAAGAGGGTAGAATGCAGGTTGGGGGAAGGTTTTCCCAGCTAGTCCCCTTCCCTCCCCATTAGCCGAGTCATTGAACAGTAATAATTAGTATTAGTATAGCGTGACCTGGCCGACAGTAACAGCAGTATCTAGCAGTCCACATTCACACTCAATCTGCAGCAGTTTTTGTCGAGGTGCTCTAAGGTATAAAAAAATGAAATCGATTTCCTTTTACAACGGAAAATTTTTAATTGCAACGTGGCTGCCATTATCCACCTGTTAGGCACAATGTGCTTTCAGCTCAGTCACACGTGAAATAATGGGGCATGACTTTACGTAACCTCAATTAAGCTTAAAGATTGCTCTGCTTTCCCTACTCTTGTGAAAATGACTTATAACGTCGCTTGTGAGGAGCATCTCACAAGTGAATCTCTGTAAAAGTTCTTGTGATAACGACAAAATCCTGCAGTCACAACATACTGACCTCAGTGTGCCTAAGTCACATCAGTTATTCATAGAAATGTTACCTTAGGATCACTGGAGTACATCTTTGACTGAAATATGCATCTCTGAAGAGCACACAGGCTTAAGTGGCTCACATATGGTATGAATAATCATTATTCAGTGTATATGTGTACAGTGTATAGTTTATATGTGTACTATAGATTTTGAATTCGTCCACCCCCTAAGAGTGCACAGCTACACAAATGATTAATTCCTAATTCAATACTGCATTCATCATGTACCAGTTTTTATGGAAAATGCCTTGTTATTCCTACTTATTTGACAACAAAGAAATGCATTATAAGAATATCAACATTCACAAATACTGAAAGTTTAGCGCATTTGAAAACAAATCATGCAATGTCGTGGACAAGTAAACTTAATTACAAATACCAGATTGCTAGTGTTGGTTATGTCATTATCCAACTATTACCCAGAATGCAGCATGATTGGACTAAGGGGTTTTGGGTGGGATTAAATCAGATAGGGTTCTATAGGCTACTCACCCACAGGTCAGCAGGGGTCAACCATTGATACATATGCCTCCCCTTTCGCTGATGCTTATTTTTCTGTACTATGATGTGGGCTGTAGAGTGGGACGGTAGAGTGGGGCTGTAGAGTGGGGCTGTAGAGTGGGGCTGTAGAGTGGGGCTGTAGAGTGGGACGGTAGAGTGGGGCTGTAGAGTGGGGCTGTAGAGTGGGGCTGTAGAGTGGGGCTGTAGAGTGGGGCTGTAGAGTGGGATGGTAGAGTGTGGGCTGTAGAGTGGGACGGTAGAGTGGGGCTGTAGAGTGGGACGGTAGAGTGGGGCTGTAGAGTGGGGCTGTAGAGTGGGGCTGTAGAGTGGGGCTGTAGAGTGGGGCGGTAGAGTGGGGCTGTAGAGTGGGGCTGTAGAGTGGGGCTGTAGAGTGGGGCTGTAGAGTGGGGCTGTAGAGTGGGACGGTAGAGTGGGGCTGTAGAGTGGGGCTGTAGAGTGGGGCTGTAGAGTGGGGCTGTAGAGTGGGGCTGTAGAGTGGGGCTGTAGAGTGGGACGGTAGAGTGGGGCTGTAGAGTGGGGCTGTAGAGTGGGGCTGTAGAGTGGGGCTGTAGAGTGGGACGGTAGAGTGGGGCTGTAGAGTGGGACGGTAGAGTGGGGCTGTAGAGTGGGGCTGTAGAGTGGGACGGTAGAGTGGGACGGTAGAGTGGGGCTGTAGAGTGGGGCTGTAGAGTGGGACGGTAGAGTGGGGCTGTAGAGTGGGGCTGTAGAGTGGGGCTGTAGAGTGGGGCTGTAGAGTGGGACGGTAGAGTGGGACGGTAGAGTGGGGCTGTAGAGTGGGGCTGTAGAGTGGGATGGTAGAGTGGGGCTGTAGAGTGGGGCTGTAGAGTGGGGCTGTAGAGTGGGACGGTAGAGTGGGACGGTAGAGTGGGGCTGTAGAGTGGGGCTGTAGAGTGGGGCTGTAGAGTGGGACGGTAGAGTGGGACGGTAGACGCTGGTTTGTGCATTTAAGTTACTGGGCTCCTTGCACAGGTTCAGAGGAACCAGTGGGGTGCCCGATGTATAAATATTGATTTTAAAAAGTTTAAAAAACAAAAGCAGTGTACAGTATTGTGGATCAGATCTCAGATCTCACAGGGCCGGAGCTGTAATCCACAGCTGCAATCTAGTAACAAGCGCGCAGCCACCAAATTAATCCAAATGCTGCAGACCTCTGCAACAGAGAGCAATCTTCTCTACGGCCGGGGAAAAAAAAACACTTTGTCTCCCAGAGCAACTTTGTTGAACATGGAGGGGAGCCAGAGTAACCCAGGCCCAAATACGAAAGATTCAGAAATTGGGCTACAGGTACTGTACCAGTCTAGCGAGCAGATTGGGCTACAGGTACTGTACCAGTCCAGCGAGCAGATTGGGCTACAGGTACTGTACCAGTCCAGCGAGCAGATTGGGCTACAGGTACTGTACCAGTCCAGCGAGCAGATTGGGCTACAGGTACTGTACCAGTCCAGTGAGCCGATTGGGCTACAGGTACTGTAACAGTCCAGCGAGCAGATTGGCCTACAGGTACTGTACCAGTCCAGCGAGCAGATTGGGCTGCGAGCAGATTGGGCTACAGGTACTGTACCAGTCCAGCGAGCAGATTGGACTACAGGTACTGTACCAGTCCAGTGAGCAGATTGGGCTACAGGTACTGTACCAGTCCAGCGAGCAGATTGGGCTACAGGTACTGTACCAGTCCAGCGAGCAGATTGGGCTGCAGGTACTGTACCAGTCCAGTGAGCCGATTGGGCTACAGGTACTGTAACAGTCCAGCGAGCAGATTGGGCTACAGGTACTGTACCAGTCCAGCGAGCAGATTGGGCTACAGGTACTGTACCAGTCCAGTGAGCCGATTGGGCTACAGGTACTGTAACAGTCCAGCGAGCAGATTGGGCTGCGAGCAGATTGGGCTACAGGTACTGTACCAGTCCAGCGAGCAGATTGGACTACAGGTACTGGACCAGTCCAGCGAGCAGATTGGGCTACAGGTACTGTACCAGTCCAGCGAGCCGATTGGGCTGCAGGTACTGTACCAGTCCAGCGAGCCGATTGGGCTGCAGGTACAGAAAGCCTGTTAACTTTTTAAATGGAGTTAAAATGTTTGCTTTGAAATAGCACTAACTTAAACATAAAAAATAACTTGATTGTGCCATCTCACGTCAATTGCAATGAACAAAAAAAATAACTTGCACAAGGCCAGGTTCACACACATAATTAAATTAAGAATATTATTTTGGGAACTGAGGGCAACATCAGGATTACAGAGATATCTGATAACTGCACTATGTAAAACCCGGAACAGGTCTTTTTACTTCAGTCCATGTTCCGGATTTGGGATGGTTCTGGGTTTTACTGAGTGCGGTTACCCAGCTAACTCAGTAATCCTGCTTTCTGGAACAGGCCCCATGTCTCCAAGAATGCTATTGTTGACTTAATTTTAAACTTCCCTGGACTAATTTCCTGATAGTGAGTAAAATGTGTAAACATAAGGAAGTTGTATTTCCCATTGGGAAAGGTACTTAACCATGCCTATTGCTCAAGAGCATATGAAAAGTAGGTTCAAACAAAGAGCACATCTGAAATTATAGCCTTACCCATCCACTGATCGAAAAACTCATTTCATTTGCAGGGAAAGTGTTTAAATATTTACATGCATTTTAGCAACTAATGAAAACATGGAGGAAGTATAATTCTATCCATGTAATGCTTATACAATGCCTTTTTATTTTCATTTTGATTCCATTTAGTGGACTTTGTTCAAATTTAATCTATTTAGCTGCTAAACTTTATGTCTGAATTAATTTAAGCAACACTGGAACACATTAAACCGTATAGACATAAGATCTTTCATTATAGTTACACTAGAATACTTATTGTTCAGCATTCAGCTCTGCAAATCAAATCATTGAAGACTTAGGTGATGGCATGGATGAAGAGGACACACTTCTGTTGTACCTGCTTTGGACCGGCATACTCCTTAGCCTGTAGCCTGTCACATCGTGGCTATCCTTAGCTTAACTCCATTCCCACTCTCAGAGCTCAAACTTGCCAGTCAGGTCAACAAATAGTTTTTAGTGCTTAGTGTCTCATCTAGCCAGATTTCCATGTAACATAAGCTTGGTAGCTAGCAAGCCACTTGCCACTGATTTTCAGGAAATTCTCAACTGCCATCCACACACGTATAATACAGAATATTCCTCTTTTTCAAAGCATCCTGATTTTCCCATTCAATATCTTCCTCGGTTTTTTTTTCCATTTGTAATTTTTTTTTAAACCCGGAAATGAAGAGATTGCATTGATTTCCCAATTTGTATTGTTATAGCTATTGTTACAAGTTGGCTTATGAACATTTATTGGCAGTGTTTTGTGTGGAGTGTGTAGTCTGTGTCATATTGCCTGGAAAAAGACAAAATGTCTGAATATGGCCTGCCATATTTTACTAAAGGATGGCATTGTAATTATTGTATGAAAATGTATAAACACTTAGCAGAGATGAAGTTTGACTCACAAGCAGCATTTATGCCATTGATGTAGAAACCTGAAAGGAATTCCTTGTCTTTGTCTATAATGTCATTAACTGCCTGAAAAACCGCTGTCTGAAAGAGCCACATTACTGTACATGTAAAAATAAATAAATAAATAAATAAAAAAACCTATGCCTCAATGCAAAAACATTTTACTAAATTATACAATTAGAGTACCATTCAAATGATAAAGTATTTCACAACCAATAATTCAACAGTGGTTGACTTCATCTTGAAATAACAAAAAGTTGACATCATGTTGAACTGATGAAATGGCAGGTTGATAATGCCCATCTGTGAAAATCTCATTACTGAAATTAAAACACATTATGATTGATTATTCTAACCTTCCATTATGTTCTTCCCTCCATCACATAGGTCAGAGGGCCACAAATTAAAGGCAAAAACATGGTCTTTTGTGTCTTTATTTATTTAATTCACAAATAGGTATTTCTGAGTTTCGCTGAATAAACAACAAAAAAGTTTTTTTTTTTTTTTTTTAAATGGCTGCTGGGTGGGACATCCCGTATTCTGGCATGTAGATGAGTCTAATGCTGCTTTCCATTTGACCTGGGAAGTCAGAATTTCCGAGTTCCCAGTCGGAAATTTCAACTGGAACGCCCAGCTACTTTATTGGCGTATTTCTGAGGGCAGGTCAGTCTGCATTGATGCGGATTTGCAAAAAGTGCGGGTAGAGGGTGCGAAAAAGTCTACATAAGAGCACTTGGTAAAAATGCTGTTTTCACAACCGGACAACCCTAAGCACTCACGGACTTAACAAGAATGCGCCTTTGTGAGTCCACGAGTCTGCGAGTCCAGGGAATAGGATTCAGTCCAACGTCCTTTAAAGGGCAACTTTTAGGTTAACATCAACAGTGAATTAATATGTGGGAAAATGATATAGCAATGGGATTCAGATTTCATTTTTTTTTTTTTTTTTTTTAAATACACTTAGAATTATATCTGATTTAGGGTTGCGTTAGAAGACATCGTTTGACATTTAACAATAGTTTTCTAAGTTAATCTATTGTTGCGGTCAAGATCGGCTGGTAGCTAGCGAGCTAATTAGCCTACACTTTGAATTAATCGGTAGCCTGTATTGAGCTGCAAATGTGACCATTATAGCCTATGAAATGTGCAGAAAGCGCAGAATACACAGTTCATGATCATGTAGCTATATTGTTAAAATAGCTCAATACTCCCACTGAGCACTAGACGTCTATTAGATCATCTAAAGAGCCGCTAAATCAGATCTAAGCATCTAAGATCTCTTTTAGCTCTTTTTGTAGCCCGGCTAAAAGGCGTCTGTGACACATTTTATTTAACCATTTTCATACGTTATTCATTTGTAAGTTCAAAGAGAAACAATGTGTTGATTAATGTGGATCTATTTCACTAGAAGGCATTGCTTTGACAAGCGAAATCCGGTCTATAGACACAATTTAGACACGTATAATAAAAAACATAGACGTGCCATATGACACATTATATACATGATAAATTAACACGTTTTATCTCCCCCTCCCCGGTCCACGATTGCCATTTAAATTAAAACGTTACGTAAAACGTTACGTTACACCTTCAACGAAGTGTAATTGCTGCCGTTACCCCAGCTGTCTAATAAGATGCATAGGGGTCCGTCGCCTTATATGTAACACGCACGGGCTGTGTCCGAATCAGAGCCCTATCTTCTGCGACCTGTCTCCTGCGTAAAGTGCACTGGCAGAAGTGTGCTGTTTAATGTGCACTGTTCAGCAGTCCGCCAAGAATATCCGCCATACTATTTTCCAACTGCACTGTGGAAGTGTCATAAGACGTCCCACCAGTGTTGACATGTCCGCGGTTTTACAGCTAAATTGGGGTACTTTCAAAGTGCAGTCACGGGTAAAAATGAAAAGTCGCAAAGCATGCACTTATTTTAAAAAGTAAAAACATGATGATTTCTATTTAAAATACGTCGGTTTCGGTTAAAAATAGCCTATAATTTGGGCTAGTTTTGAGTCGCCATTTGGCTGGAAAGTCTTACAAGATCTGGCAACCCTGCGCCCCACTCTTGCGCTGCCATGTCATGTGTTGTTTTTGTTGTATTTGAAGGAAAACGTCAGCGAAGCTGCGCCTCATTTTTTTAAAACAAAGCTTCGCGTCATATTTATGAGACCAAAATGTTCGTGTACTTCTTGAAGTGTGCTCCCGAATGTACTCAGCGAAACCCCGGAAGTAAGTGTGTCATCCGGGTGTTTGAAGTATACTGCAATTTGAAATATTTTCACGTACTCTACGACTTTCTCTCCCTATCTACTCACTAAGGCTACTCAACAGTGTGGAAGAGTGCTGATTCGGACACGGCCACAGACTTTTTAGGGGGCCTAAAAAGTACTAACTACCAACCAAGTAGGCTACTGCATTGTGTGGCTCGTTACAAACTATGGACCATGACGATGACGGGATAGCTCAAAGCTTCTGCTCTTTTCTATCCATTGCTGAACTTTATCGGCCAAGGTGGGGTGGAGGACAAGGGAGGAGTAACATTACAGTTTTACTCTGGGCATTCTAGTTGTGCATGCAAGTGATGCCCATTCCTGTGTTGTTCATTTGCCAGATTATTTCATTAAAACAAACTTTATTGAGCTTTAGTAAGAATAAATCATTATAATCCAATAAATACATAAAATAAATAACTATAAAATTTAAATTTTTTTAAAAATAACTAAATAATTTAATTAAAAAAATTAACTGTATTAACTCAGTCACTGCACTGTGGCAAGGTCAGGCAAAGACCATATACCTCCTGTGACGTCACTGGGCGATATGTAAAAAAGGAACATCTTTAGGGGGGCGTGGCTTATAATGGCAATTTTTCTCTGTATTTCTTTTTTTAAATTTCTTTTTTAAATTTTGTTTCTGATTTTTCCCCATTTTCTCCCAATTTAGTAGCCAATTGAGCCCCTATTCTAATTCAATTCCCCCCCTGTAGCAACCGCTAGAGAATCACCGCTACACAACCCCGTCAGCCAGCGGTAGGACGGGAGGGCGCCACGTCCTCTTCAGGGCGCGACTCCTCCGAGCTCCTGACCGTGATTCCAGCTCGCCCAGGGCCACTATGCGTGCAGCGATTCTCTCCGAGCCCCTCCCCCCACCCGGAAGCAGCCGCCAATTGCTGCTCCCACAGGGCGCCGGCCATGCAGTAACCCTGCTTCTCTTACTCAGTGCTGTTATCCAGCTAACTCAGTAACCCTGCTTCTCTTACTCAGTGCTGTTATCCAGCTAACTCAGTAACCCTGCTTCTCTTACTCAGTGCAGTTATCCAGCTAACTCAATAACCCTGCTTCTCTTACTCAGTGCAGTTATCCAGCTAACTCAGTAACCCTGCTTCTCTTACTCAATGCTGTTATCCAGCTAACTCAGTAATCCTGCTTCTCTTACTCAGTGCTGTTATCCAGCTAACTCAGTAATCCTGCTTCTCTTACTCAGTGCTGTTATCCAGCTAACTCAGTAATCCTGGGTTTTACTCAGTGCTGTTATCCTGCTTCTCTTACTCAGTGCTGTTATCCAGCTAAGTCAGTAACCCTGCTTCTCTTACTCAGTGCTGTTATCCAGCTAAGTCAGTAATCCTGCTTCTCTTACTCAGTGCTGTTATCCAGCTAACTCAGTAATCCTGGGTTTTACTCAGTGCTGTTATCCAGCTAACTCACTAATCCTGCTTCATAGTATACCCCCTATTCTTCTCCAGCCCAGTGTTTATATCAGCTTAATGGACAGGCTGTAGCGGGAAAAGCAGTGGCTTTGTTTTGGTTTTTTTTTTTGGAGGGGAACGCATACCTGTCTGTCCTCCCAAATTGACCAATGATGTTACAGTGATGAGCATGAGAACACACAAACTGGACATTGCAAATCTAGGAGAGAAGAGAGGTAAAATGAAATAATAATACAGTCCCGGCCAAAAGTCTTGTCGCATGAGTGGACAAAAGTGACAATTGCTAATTACCCAACTCTTAATCAGCTAATACAGTTAGGAAACAACACAAATTAATCATAAGTGTCTAAAGTTTATTTAGATACTAGCAAAACAAAAATTTAATAGATGCTTATAAGGTTAATTGCTTGATAATGATGAACAAGCCAGTTTCTACCTGGACAAAAGTCTTGTCGCAAATCAAATTATAATCAATAAATTTTATCTTTCTCAAAAAGTTAATAAAATACCAAATGAAAAATCAGTCTAGTATTTCATCATGGACTATAAGTTAAGAAATTAATATCTTGTATGGGTTCCTTTGGCCTGCAGAACAGTTGCCATCCGGTTTGGCAGAGAGTCGTAGAGCTTGTTGATGAAGTCGTCGGGGATGGCATGGAAGGCCACCTTGCAGGCATCCCAAAGCTCCTCCAAGTTCTTCGGCTTGGTCCTCCAAGCTTCCTCCTTCATTCTTCCCCAGATATGCTCAATAATATTCATATCTGGAGACTGTGCTGGCCATCCCTGAAGAACCTTGATCTTCTTCCCCCTGAGAAACTTCATAGTGGAACCAGAGGTATGGCAAGGAGCTCCATCCTGTTGAAAAATCTGACCCCTCTTGTAGTTGGGAATGTACTGGGAGGCAAGAATCTGTTGATATTTGGCACTGTCAATGTTACCATCCACCTTACAGATCTCCCTGGCACCTCCGTATTGGATGTAACCCCAAACCACAATCTTTCCACCTCCAATCTCTCCACCCAGAGGGCCGTCGACAATATTGGCGGCGCTTGGGATGGAGCTCAACTGACGATTCATCTGAAAAATCAATTTTCTGCCACTTTTCTGCTGTCCAACCTTCCGTCAGGCTGTGGGCCTTGGCGTACGCAACACGGTTTCTTAGCTGTCTCTTGTTTAGCGCTGGTTTCTGGGCAGCAATACGACCGTGGAGACCATTGCGAGCAAGAATCCGACGTACAGTTCTTGACGAAACAGGCGTTGCTGGCGTCCACTCCTCCCTGGGGCTGGCTTTTGACCATCGGACCAGCAAGCTGTCGTCTCGAGCAGTTGTCTTGCGCGGTCTGCCTGACCTGGGTCTGTCATGGACGTCGCCAGTCTCTTGGTAGCGCTTGCGAATCCTCTCCACCTGCCGTTTAGACACATTGAAGATGTCTGAAACTTCAGCAGGAGACTTGGACTTGAGATTCTTGATGATCAGCACTTTGGTTTCTGGTTTGATCTTGGGCATGTTGTCAGAAGCAATGTTGAGCATGAACTTGGCTTAAAGTGTCAAATTTCTGCTTTTATAGCTCAAAGTTACCTACAGCTGACTAATCAAGCCCCTTGTTTGTTTCTTCCTTATTCACTGTGGCCTAGAAATTGGAGTTGGCCATTGCGACAAGACTTTTGTCCGGCCAAAACTGGCCTGTTGATCATTATCAAGCTGTAACATTTAGTAACAATTTTGAAATGTCATTTTGCTAGTATCTAAATAAACTTTAGACACTTATGATTAATTTGTGTTGTTTTCTAACTGTATTAGCTAATTAAGAGTTGGGTAATTAGCAATTGTCACTTTTGTCCACTCATGCGACAAGACTTTTGGCCGGGACTGTAATAATTATGACTCCCTGCACGTCTGGCTACGAAAGCTACTGAACGGAGATAAAAAAAAAAAGGATGAGACAGACTTTGCTGGTTATAGGTTTTGAGGGCGCGGCATTCATAAAGCCAGTCACCTCTCCGATATGGCGGAGGTTAAAGTGGGTCGTTTCCATGGCATCCCATGTGGGAGCCATTTCCTGGCTCCTTAAATAGCCCTTTAAATAGTTTTAACAGATAAAGGGAAAAGCTGGGTGCTAGCCAGGAGCGTGCGGGAGTGTGTGTGTGTGTGTGTGTGTGAGGAGGCCAGATAAAGGGAAAAGCTGGGTGCTAGCCAGGAGCGTGCGGGAGTGTGTGTGTGTGTGTGTGTGTGTGTGTGTGTGTGAGGAGGCCAGATAAAGGGAAAAGCTGGGTGCTAGCCAGGAGCGTGCGTGAGTGTGTGTGTGTGTGTGTGTGTGTGTGTGTGTGTGTGTGTGTGTGTGTGTGTGTGTGAGGAGGCATTAAGACAAACACAGAGTACTCCACTGAGCTGGAATCAATCTCCAGGCAACCGCAGCACAGCTCCACTCATTAGTAATTTTCACCAGACTTTCCCGCTAATTGCCGTCATTACAGTCAGTGGCCGTTTCCTTTATGAATCAAATTAGAAATAAATAAATAAACTAAGGAGAGCTTCAGTCATGTGCTTTATTTATTAATTTATTGTTTTATTTACTTATTTATTTAAACGCAAAGCAGATGAGTCCTGTACATGCGATAGACGAGGTGGAGAGTGGACGGGTGTGGTTCCTCACTGAGCTCGTTTGCACCCTGAAAACAACTAAGAATGGTATCTCCCTGGAGATGTTTTTCGACTTGCATGTATGGGTTTTAAAAAAAATGATAAAATGTTCTCAAAAACATTTTGTTTGTTTGACCTCTTATGTAGGCTAGCCCTACATTTTCAGGAGCCAAAAGTCAGGAGCTACAGCGAGTAACACAAATAACCTACTTGCTTCAGTGGCATATTATTTAAATACATTTAAAAAGGGGTAAAAAAAATAAATAAATAAAAATAAAAATAATAATTTAATATGTGATAATTTACCATATTTTCACCTTCCCATTTTCCTTTTTGTAACAGATTGAACCTCCACAGCATGGTGATAACATCCAGTATTCTTTGATTGACGGAATCAAAATTCTACTGAGGTTTTCCCTCTCAAAATTCAACGTCTCAATCATCATTGCTTTGTAATAGGAAAACATCTACAGTATTTATATATTTATTTATATTCTGTCTCCTGGAGCTCGGCATCTTGATGAAAACTCGATAAAAACAAATAGTCCCCAAGTTTCTTCTGACAGATATTGTGCTTTTGCTGCATTCTGTAACTGTACCCCTCTCTGCCCTTCAATATCCCCCCACCTGTTGGCATATTGTGGATTATTGTGTAGATTCATTTTCCCTCAGGTGTGCATCACTTGTGCAATACAGGTGGGCCTCTTGGTCATTATTACTAACTGCAAAGTTTATTTGTCACCAGATATAATCGTTACCTTTTTAAACCATACCATGTGACAAAGAAAGAGAGGTTAAAATTAGTTTCTATCCTAACCCTAATGCCTCATCATCATGTTGGCTCTTAAAGTACATGTAAAGTTATTAATGGGTTTAAACCGCTTCAACAGTAAGAACCAGACGCATGTATATATTTTTTTAACAAAGAAAGGAAATGCATTAGTGTAATATGCATCAAACTTAAATGACGGAACTGACTAAATGTGTGATAGCTTAGGACTCTACTAATTTAGCTCTGGAAAACCTTACAGTTGTGAGAGGATCTGTGTAAGTGTTACACAATTATTTTGTGAGCTGGGCACATAAGTCAGTTTAATCTATCTAAAAGAAAGTAATAAAAGTTATGCATTTTTCATCAATATGTCAGTATGGTTTTGAAGATGTTTTTAGCTCCCTTTGTTTCTAATTATCTTCTGGTGTTCAGGTTGGCTTGCTAATGGAGAATGGGACCTTTTTTTTCAATGTAAGTTAATTGATAGGTTAGACATAAAATGTAATTAATTTCTCTAAATGTACAGAATTTTACTTCACGCAGAAGTCCTGGCAAACATGATCTGGCCAGAATTTAAGGTGTCAGATCACAAATATGTGATGAGAAGGTTCTTAACTGAACATTCTAATGCTGATGTCACAATCAGTACTGGTCATTCAAAGCTCTAGAAGTTAGAATTTTGAAAAAAACATTTGGAAAAAAAAAGAGCTACTCTTCAAAAATGGGTTAAATAATGCAACTACTGCCCTATATAGTTCAGCCTGCTCACTCCTCATAGATGAAACCTCCTCACTCCTCATATTAGCCTGCTCACTCCTCATAGATGAAACCTCCTCACTCCTCATATTAGCCTCCTCACTCCTCATATTAGCCTGCTCACTCCTCATAGATGAAACCTCCTCACTCCTCATATTAGCCTGCTCACTCCTCATAGATGAATGTCATGTACATTGTCAGTGGCTTGAACATCTCGTACCAGCTGAGCCGATTCCCCTGTGGTTACCATCCCCCATAGCGCGTGGCTGACCCGTCAACAGTCACCAACGACGCCCATTGTACTGTGAAGGGTACGTCGCCATAACAACCTCCATTGCACAGGGGCGGTGGAAGAATTGATTGATTTTGAGCACTTCAGTCCTTTCCACAATGTTTAGTCTGCAAGCAACGTGCCATTCTAAGTGCCCACCAGGTAAACTGTAATTGGTTTAACTTTGGAATGCACTTCAACGTGATGGGGAAGTATAATGGTTACACAGCTATGTTTACCTCTTGGTTTGACATGGCCATCGGTCTTTGAAAGCTACGGCATTAAGGACGCAAAATAAAGTGGGTGCTAGTACACTGAGATTGATAACTAGACAAAAACATTGATTATTTTTAGGGTTTCCACACATCCAGATATGTATCACTCCCAAGAGTTTGGCATTGAGCATTTTGTTAATAGTGTAGAGTCATAATTATCTAATCATTATAATGATTATTTCTTGTCCATGACGTGCTGCTGTCTGTATTTCCTCATTAGAGGTATTTGTAATCTTATCAAAAGTTATTCTGCCTTGAAAACTGGCTTTCAACTGGTGAGTGGGGAGGGATGTTGGCTTGGCTTATTGTTCTATAATTACAGTTAATTTTAACCCTTTGAAGAGCAGGTTTTTTGGAATGTTTTTTTTAAATTTTTAAATTTTTTTCCCTTCAAAAAGTCAGTGTTCTAGAACTCCATTGCAGTAGCGATTGTTACATCAGCGTTAGAATGTTCAATCAAGAACATTCTAATGGCACGTTTGTGATCTTACACCTTAAAGGGTTAAGATGCATGTTTGCCTGTACCACAGGCATTTAAAATAAAACAGCCATAGGTAGAGAGAGGGAGGAGGTGGATGGAGATGGGAAGAGCGTGGGAAGAGCGTGGGAAGAGCGTGGGAAGAGCGTGGGAAGAGCGTGGGAAGAGCGTGAGAAGAGCGTGTGGAGAGAAAGTGAGTCCCGTTGGCTGTGTGAGCCACTGTGATTTAACGGGGTCACATGACAGATGACCTGAGGCCTGCTGTAGAGAAATAGCTGTAGTATTATAGGTGGGAGTGAAAAAGCAAGGCCTCTCCCTTACTGACCTGAGCACCGTGTTGTGAAATGATAAACATGCATCAGGGGTCTTGAGGGATTGGAGCCGTGAACCCGACCCGCGTAACAATCGCACTTGTGTTGCCTTTGCCCCGTACAAACAATTACATCATTGTGAGGCTGAGAGAGAGAGAGAGAGAGAGAGAGGCAGAGAGAGAGAGAGAGAGAGCGAGAGAGGCAGAGAGAGAGAGAGAGAGAGAGAGAGAGAGAGAGAGAGAGAGAGAGAGAGAGAGAGAGAGAGAGGCAGAGAGAGGCAGAGAGAGAGAGGCAGAGAGAGAGAGAGAAAGAGAGAGAGAGGGAGAGAGGCAGAGAGAGAGAGAGAGAGAGAGAGCGAGAGAGGCAGAGAGAGAGAGAGAAAGAGAGAGAGAGGGAGAGAGGCTGAGAGAGAGAGAGAGAGAGGCAGAGAGAGAGAGAGAAAGAGAGAGAGAGCGAGAGAGGCAGAGAGAGAGAGAGAGAGAGAGAGAGAGAGAGGCAGAGAGAGAGAGAGGCAGAGAGAGAGAGAGAGAGAGAGAGAGAGGCAGAGAGAGAGGCAGAGAGAGCGAGAGAGAGAGGCAGAGAGAGAGGCAGAGAGGCAATTGTCCAACTGTCAACTGCACAGAGCAAAAGAAGCTACAAGAAGTTCATGCAACAGTTGGGAAGGACAATGTATGCAACAATTATTTGAGACTGAAAGAATCATTCCAAATAGTCAGTCTCAAATAGTCTGTGGAAATAGACCTGACACTGCAGTCCACTGCAGGCTGCCCATGTGAACATTCATTCATTGGTGTATTTCCGTCCTGGAAACAGCACTTTATTTTAGTATTTTAGTGTCCTGAGAAAGCAGGAAGCATGGCAACACTGCACTGCAGGTGATTATTTTCATCCCAGATTTTAAATAAAAATATGTATCAGATATATGCACAAGACAGACATATGTATCTCCACGGTATTAAATGAAAGTTTTGCTCACAGCAACTTCTGAATCTTATTGGCAACTCATCAAATATATCATAAGTCATTCTGTGACATTCCTAGACTGCTGGGGATGGATATACAGTATTAATGGAATAAGTTGAACCATATTTATTTATTTCAGTTTTCTGGTCCACAAATTCAAAAACCGCCAGGGGGTGGGGTAATATAAAATGATTCCGTTAGAGGCTAGTTTTTACACATGCATTTGATGATTTATACATTATACCCTTTTCAGTTTTACACAGTTTTGCATAATAATATTATGCACACTTTGGTTAGACTGTAGTTTTTACTCTTTCTTACCTCTTATAAGTTTTAAAAAATGCTGATGAATTGTTGATTGAAATGTCTTCCTCTAGTTCCACCTACACAGAGAACACATCTGTGCATCACATCTGGGCATCAGAGAACAAAGGATATGCCGTCTCAGTCAGACTCTATTTTGTAAAGTCCTGAGTAAGAGAATTCATTAAAATTGTATGTAATTTCTTTGTGGATTATAATTTGAAGGAATTCAGTTCTATTGACATTATGGGCCCTATCTTACACCTGGTGCTAAGCGGCGCTAACCCAAACGCAAGTGTCTTTGCTATTTACACCCAGCGCAGGGTTCATTATAGCCCCTAGCGCTCACATTGGTTAAATACCAAGTGATGTTGCGCCCATAGCAAGTGAACTGGGCGTGTTGGTCTTAAAATGAGGTGTGGCCAGGATAATTTTTGGTGTATTGCTATCTTGAGCCAGCAGAAAGCGCTTGCGCTAAAACCACCAAAAACCTGGTCTAAAGTCATGTCGCAGTTGTTTGCATGTTATTTTAACGGCGCATATATAAGTGCGCCTACATAGGCATGTGCACAACGCGCGTACCCTCCTGTCTGTTACACACAGCAAGGCATGACTAAAAATATCAAGATTACAATGTGAAATATTATTATTGTGTAGCACATACCTGTCCCTCAGCAAAGGGGAATGCTACATTAAATTGCTTTCAGCCCATTCCATCAACATCCAGGCGATGTGCGATGGTACGTGTAAGGTTACATGTATACTATAGACTATTCGCAATTATCCTGGATCAAGCTATGACTTAGCCTATATTTGCCAATAATTCCTGTAATCTTCTGTGGGGTCAATTTTCTGTTACGGGACAATGGCTATCCATTAACACCTATATCAAGCCTAATGCGCAAATTGTCATTTTCACCTAATGCGTGAATTGTCATTCAATGGAAAACTCGCGCATTGCAATAGACGGACATTTGAGTTCTGAGAATGCGCTTCAGATGTCATTACAATACAGCTATGTTCATATAGGCCTACAGCCTAAATTTACTTCAATTAAAGGTTGGATTTTTCTCATAATTTTTCAGTGTGAGATTAAGCTAATTCACAAAACGGTGAATGTTTTATAACCCTTTTTACTCATCTTTACCAGGGGTGCCAATAATAGTGGAGGGCATGGATGTGTTACACTAACTGATGTAAATGGACATGTTAATTTTATTTGTGGATATTGTAGCGTACCCTTTGGTTAGCCTACAGCTATAAGGGTAAATAGTGCTGCTACCTCCATTGATGAACTAAGGCGTGAGGAACCAATTACTGAGAAGATAATAGCAAAAGCCAACTGGTCTATTCAAAGTTGCACAATAACAACATTTTATCAATAAAGTTCAAGTTTAAATCAGAGGTGTAAAGGCCCTGTAACAGAAGAGATAAAATGACTTAACAGACATAAAATTAAAGAGAAAAAGATGACAGTTATTGAAAAAATGAATAATGTATTAATTTTTGTAACATACGCATGCGTACTATTATGTACATTGAATACCCCCCATGTATCAAAATGATATCTTTTAAAATGAGAAACAGGGATGTATGTAGATTCCTATTTGCATTTACTAAACAACGTGTGCCAATCTATGATCCTGTGCCATCATACCAGACCTGACTACAAACAGACCACTAAAGTCTTACAAAAGCTTGTTAGTATTTGTTACAAACAGGAATAAAACATTTATATTAAGGAATAATGGCTAAATATGCCTAAATAGACATATTATAATTCAATACAACACGGTTGCATATTTGACTTCACAGAGGGTAGAGAATTCCCAACGCTATATTTAACATTCTTTTTGCAAATTGTTGTTTTCTACTCCATATTAATGACCTCATCAGCTGTGATAACAAGGGTTATTTTATTCAAGCCATTGTGTTAATCCAAAATTAACTCTGTTCCTGGGGATAAACAAAACAACTTCAAGAACAACAGTTATCTAACATAGAAGGTCAGATCTACAGATAATGAGATATTATTCTGTACTATTTTCTTTTTTTTTCCACAGTTAGAAGTTATTAAAAAACATGCTAATGTAATGCTAAACGGATACATTGTCCGTTGGTATACTTCAAGGGAATTAGTGCTGTTCTCTAAATGTAAATATTAACCTTAAATAAATAGTTTTTATAAATGATCAATCACTGCCATATAATTACCAAAAATATCTCCATACAAAGTGGTTTTACAACTACTATATGGGATTTGTGTCTAAAGCTGTATTTGTGTTGGCTATTATCAGGAAAGCATTAGTAAAGGAAAGGACTTATCACAATTTAGTCCGTGGATCCTAGTTACATGCATCTTTTATAGTGGTCAAATTATTTTCACACCACTAGATGGAGCATTGATCATTCCTGTCATTGTGTCTGTCTGTCCACTTGTCTGCTCATGAACTGAATTCCTGAATAAGTTATGAATCCTGAATAAAAAAATGTCACTTAAAAAAACAACTATAATGTTGTCTATTGACGTGCTCGATCTTGGCTAATGAAAACTACAGTTTAAAGTTCATCTCACTAAAAAACTATGATGCATTAAAAACACAAAACTTTTGTTTAAAAAAAAAACAAACAGTTTTCAACCAGACATGCTGTGGGAAAACACCGGCTACTTAAAATATGTATGGAAAGTGAGAATTGTGGATCTGTAGTTTAGTCTCGAGGGGGTGTTGTCTGGCCACAGGCTTTCTGTTGAACAGGTGGTGTCATGCTCTTCGGGCCATTAACAGTCATTGAGCAGAGTCAGGTTACATATTAACAGCCCGTACTTTCATGGATTAATCTCACACGGCTTCCCAGCAATACCAAGCTTTGTTTTTATCACAAGGAGACACGGGAAAGAATAAAGTTTATTCATACCGTTGAATAATTTAGGGCTCTCAACTAATATTTTCCCAAACGAATGCACAGAGTGGACTAGCTCATTGCCAGTACCATATACCTCATGAAAGCAGTTTAAAGGTCAGGGAGTTTTTGAACATTAAAATATATTTGAATTTTTACAGGCACCTATGGATCTCACATGAATAAACATGTTTTTTTTTCTGCTCCATCAAAGTGCTTTCCATATACAATCTTCAGACCCTTGCGTGAAATGCCAGGTTTTTTACCAGAAAGAAAAATCTGTTCCTTGTGCATCATTGTGTGTGGGGTAGAGGCCGTATTTCAGTTACTATGGTTACGCTACAAGGGAGTGGTCCTCTATAGCCCCATTGAACTGTCTCCACTGACCACCCCCACTGTAGCTACACTAAAGTGCATACGAGAGCTTTGGTTCCAGAGCAAATACCATATGGAGATTAAAATTGCAGTTCTCGTGCAATGCAGAGAAGCAAAATAGTCAGAAGATTTTCTTGAACCATTTCACCCGTTAACACGGAAATGCATGATTTATGTAGGCAAATCTCAAAGAAACAAACAAAAAAAACTTCATATCCCAGAGCTCCCAGAGGTTCCAATGGAAGCGAAAGTTCCATTGTGATTGAGCTTTATTCACACACATCTATAATTCACACAAGAAGGTTATTTTTCATTGGATTTCACTCAGCAAAGAAGAGCATCCCCGTGAAAACAGACAGCGCTGTAGAGGTCCATGGGTCCAGTGAGTAATACAGGCTCAGCCTTCCTGCGGAACTGGCGAGGACAATGCGTAGCGTAGCGGAGCTGGAGAGAACAATGCGTAGCGGAGCTGGAGAGGACAATGCGTAGCATAGCGGAGTACTGACCACCTGACATTATTGCTGCAGGTTGATTGGTCAGTTCTTTTCAGGTGGTGCCATCCCTGTTGGCTCGCCACGCACGCGCATCATGGGGGACGTGACTATTTACTGAGCCCTATTTCAGCCAGTGTTCCCAAACGGTGCTGAATTATTGATCAACCCGCCAGTCACAGGAGTGTGAGTGTCTGAGCGAGAACACAATCAACAGTTTTATTCATGAGGGAGATTACGGACAGACGGACGGACACTGATTCCGCTCGTTTTGGGCCCACGGGCTCTCTGGCGCGAGATGCGGCTTTTGCTCACCCACAAAATGTCTCTGAGGACATAAATCCAGCGCTCTGAGGACACGCCATAAATCCAGCGCTCCTCTTCATTAGGCCTACTAGCAGTGCAACCAATCCTACGGAGGTTTACTGCACATAACACGCCCACCCTCTCACTATCCTCTCAGGTAGATCTTGTTATAAATGAATGTCCAGGGAGAAATGCTACTCAGGCATGCGTGTGCTTTTCTATGCAGTTTTTTTCCCCCCAAATGTAGAAGATTTGTCTCCGAGTCCGCTCTCTGTCCTGGCAAGGACATCCAGGGTGCTCCGTTCTTCTCTTTCAAACCCCTGCCTCCCTGCAATATTATAATTCATTTTAGCGTTTCACATAACTGGAGCTGGAGATTAATGTCTGTGGGGAAAAAAAAACTCAATGAGAGTTCTTGAAAACTTAAATCCTGCGTGACTTTGTGTTTGGATGAATGATTTCGCCCACTAATTATATCTCCGTTACGTTCGGGAAATGCTCGGTATATCCAAGCTGAAGCTCTCACCATATTTATTTATTTTTTTGTGAACAAAGTAAGGATGCTACGCAGTACGGTACAACACACGAGCCAATCATCTGCCCTCCTTATGCCCTCATTATTCCCTTAAAACATTCTAAGGATGTATTCCATGCTAACAATGGAAAGATAAGATCTATCTAGTTACCTTAAATGGTCAACGCAGCAACTGCATTTAGCCAAATCCCAAACCAATCAGGGCGAGAACCAAAAACACAAAACACCATTACGGGTCTCCCTCGCAGGGGGATTCAGCCAATGATGTGGCTCCGTGGTGCAGAATTCAGCTTTCACTCGGCCAGTGGAAACTTTACCTGGGAGCCCAAAGTGGAATTGTCAGCAAGGCTTCACCCAGGGAATGGAAGGATTAAATCAGCAGAGTTTACACCGCTGCATCACACAACAGCGCCTCCTGTGGTAGATCAGGGAACTTCAGTCTGCCTGCATCAGCTATGCATCATGTGCAGTTCTCCTCGCAATAACTGCACAGTGCAGATGCTGGATGGCATGCTAGTCTGTGAGAGAACAGAACTGTAAATACCATTGGGCCTTCCACATGTGGAAAAAAACTACAAAACAGAAGCATATATGTTAAAAAATATTATCATATTACAA
Source organism: Synaphobranchus kaupii (assembly GCA_029718625.1). Classification (NCBI taxonomy): domain Eukaryota; kingdom Metazoa; phylum Chordata; class Actinopteri; order Anguilliformes; family Synaphobranchidae; genus Synaphobranchus; species Synaphobranchus kaupii. The sequence goes on along the minus strand of CM056376.1, from coordinate 143,305,072 downwards.
CAGATCAGAGAAGAGGTGCAGAAGCTCTCCATATTTTTATGAATTATGTTGATACTATATTTTCATTTATAAGAGATACTGGGCTTGTGTGAAAGGATAAGGTATCGCATATCAGCTTCATAGCTAATACCGCTTTGATGACAAAGTCATCCACACCTTTATATCCTCCCGCTTGGACTACTGCAACTCCCTGTATACTGGGATTAGTCAGTCGTCCCTGTCCCGCCTGCAACTGGTCCAGAACGCCGCAGCCAAGCTCCTGACTGGTACCCGGAAGAGGGACCATATTACCCCTATCCGGGCCACTCTCCACTGGCTGCCTGTATGGTTCAGAATTGATTTTAAGGTTCTCCTGTTTGTTTATAAAGCCCTAAATGGGCTGGCTCCCTCCTATATCGCAGACCTTCTAGCCCCTTATTCTACCTCCAGGTCCCTCAGGTCGGCTGACTTGGGGCTCCTGGCTGTCCCGCAATCTAAACTTAAGCTCAGGGGTGACCGCGCCTTTGCGGTTGCAGGCCCTAGGCTGTGGAACAGCATTCCCCTCCCTATCAGATCTGCTCCTTCCATCGACACTTTTAAGTCCAGGCTCAAAACTCACTTTTATTCACTAGCGTTTGAATCTTCCTGATGTGGCTTGTGCCTATGCCCATGTGTTGTTTATTTGTCCCTACAAACTGTGCGCCTTGTTATTTATGTTGGTGTTTCTTGTTTCTTGTATTTGCAATTACCTGCTCTGATCTGTACAGCACTTTGGTCAACATGAGTTGTTTTTAATGTGCTTTATAAATAAATTTGATTGATTGATTGATTGATTTATTGCAAAAAATAGAAGATGGACGACAAACTTTTCTATTGCTAAGAGTAAGGAGGTAAGAGTAAGGAGGTAAGAGAAAAGGCAGGATTGCTCAATTACAGGTTTTTTTAATCAAAAGCAAAGATGGAAAATTCCTCCTGCTGGGTCTGAGGCTGCAGCAGTTAGCTAGCGAGACTGAAAGACAGCCCCTGATTGGTTGTGCTTCTACTCCAGCTTCTTTCTTTAAATATTTAAATATTGGCTGAAACTTTAATAATGTTTAATATAGCGAGATATCCAGCTAGATGTGCAGAGCAATGCATTCAATTAAAAATGTATGAAGTAGCATGCTACTTAGTGTGGTAACTGGTTTGGACATTATACAATACTGAAGTAAAAGCATATATGTAATAATAATTTAATGAGTTAACAAAATAATAAAGAATATATAAAGTTAGTTAGCAGGATTCAAGTATTTGAGATGGTCAAAATTTAAAATGATGGCTAAGCTGGCTATTGCTCTTTCACTGCCATAGCCACAGTTAATCCAGCCCCGCCATTGTGAAAGAATCCTTTCTACAAGCTACATTTATTTCTCTCTTTTCCCAAATATAAAATTCAGTATTGCTGACAAATGTCTCTTGCTGTAGCCTACAGTGCCTGTACCACACTTGCCTTTTACGATCAGACAGAAACATGGTCCATCGTTACTTCATGTGAGAGCTGTTTCAGTTTGGACAAGAAAAAAAAAATGTACTGATGCCATTTAATTCATTAACCTTGTAGTCTAAGGACATTAACAAAACGTAATTGAGGCCATACTGCTCTCACAATTACAAGTGTGTTCTGTTTTAAAGTGGAAACTGGCAAAAGGTGGAAGATTGCAGAGAGATGGACTTGCCAGACTTTTACACTTTGGCCAAATCTCACAGTTCCTGCCATTTCACACAGACAGTTTTTTTGCTGCTTTAAAATGTGAGGAAAAGAGCAGTCTGTCATTTCCCAGATGGACTGTACAGTTAAGAATAATGTAAAAAAGTTATGCTTGGGTATTTAGCTCCAGGTTGTGCAACAGAAATTTATGATAAGCATAATCATTGTTATATAACAACATTTACATCCACTGTACTCCACAAACAAGAGTGTTTGAAAAAGGTAATTACAGTCCAGTATATATGTTCACACACAGGGCAGAGACCGAATTGATTAATCTTCTGGAATTAACATTATTACCATGAAGCTTGTAATGTAGCTCAGAGTTAAAGAGAAAGTAAAATCAGGACACCTCAAAAAAAAGACAAAACAAAAATGTGATGCCTACAAAAAGTGAAAGATGAACAAATCTGCAGGCCGTTATTGACATGGAACTGTTTTAGCATCACATTAAATTCCATCCTATTTTAATCTTTGTATTACTTTTTAAAGCTTTGGTTCCAATTGCAAGGCTCTTTCCCACTGGAAAGGCATGAGTGCATCCATTACATGTTGCTTTTTTTTGTTCTGGGCAATAGTCTAATTTCTTTATGCACTCCATCTTCAAAATGAAATGCGTTTTGTTTCGAGAGCTTCCCTTATATTGTCCACTCAGAGTTTAAAACATGAGGGTGCCAAAGGAAAGGGGCTGTGGCTCCCAGGACCACAGCTGTCCTACATCGCCTAAACGCTGACCTAGAAGCACTATCCTCAGCTGCCCTGAATGGGGAACATGTGTTTGCTTTTGTGTTGTGGAGAAGAAAAAAAAATCTAAATGAGTGTGAGTTTAAGTGCTATGTGCAGTCATTTATTTTTAATCTCAGACCTCTTTCCTGGAGAACTCCACTTTCATGTCACCAGTGTCTGGGTTTTGAACAGGAGGAATACCGCCCTTCTCAAACAGCTATGCTAAGGCATTTTATAAACTGTAACAGTAGGCCAGTATAAAATAAATCACTGGTTTCAAAACATTTCAATGAGAGGCTAGAACAATGAGGTCTGAGGATCAGAATTTAATAGGGAAAAACAAAAACAGGGATGAATTATTATTATTAAAAAAAGATGATTACAAATCAATATGCTCACTTTGTTACAAATTATAGCATAGAGGTTAATAAAATTAAACCCATTACCCATAGAAACTGCGAAACCATGCTTGCGAGAAATATTTCCAGTTTTTTTTGTCAGAAGTGCTAAACATCGACAACATGATAGACTTGGTGAACGTAAAAATGGCATTCGCACGGGCAATATGGACTATCCAATAGCGAAACATATTAAATCAGCTCACCACAATAATCCTCCTGCCCGTAACATGATTGGCATTGGGGTGATTGATACCTGATTGAATTGGAAAAGGAGATTAAAACATCTCATAGTCTTACTGGATGTTTATGCTAAAAAAGCCCACAGATTTCTCTCTTAATGAGGATGAGGGATGTAGAGTATTCTGGGGGCAATTGTAACACATTTTTTTGTTACAATTGCCCCCAACCCTGAACACATGAAACTAGCTAGCTTGCTGGATAGAATCTCAGCTCGAGCTTGTTTCAGATTGGTGCAATTTTATGGTGTTGCAATTGCCCCCAGAATACTCTACTTTGCAGATGATGACATACAGTGGTAGTGAGGGGGGGTGAGTTAGAGGGGTATACTTAGCGGGGGGTTGTGGGGTAGAGGGGTAAAAAGTGAGGGAGGGGGGAGGGCACTCATACATTTTTGTTTTTAAGGTTTTTAATCTCAGTTTAGAGCTGAAAATTCCATAAGCTGTGTTGTCTGTCATCTCCACATTGACTGATTGAGTGTACCCTTTCGAAAGAGCACCTCTGATACCACTTATACACTCCAGTCGCACTCCTTCCAGCCTTATCTTCGAAAAATATGATTGCACATACTTGTGTGTGTCTCTCTCAAGTGCGTTTGCTCGTGTGGATTTTCTCAAGTTTATTTACTCGTGTGGAATTTCTGAAGTGTTCTCACTTGTGTGGGAGTTCATGTTGAATCAGGCACACAGCACATACCCACCTCCATATACAAAATTAGGTCAGTGTCTTTGTTTAAAACTATCTGGGTCAAAGGATTTATTATGTTATTTTTTTGTTTTTTTTTACCCGTTAAGCAGTTAAGTCATTGCTCACAGATTTTTGAAATTATTACTGCTAAAATTCAAATGACACATTTTTGATATTTCGTTTTAATCCATTTTAGCATGTCCTCCATTTTCGGTCTTAAAATTTCAAAACATAACAAGGTGGTTGAGAGTTTGTTTTGAGGTGCTTTTGTTGTGGCGAGCTCCTAGAGGCACCGTTTTACATTCACTTAGTAGTGTTCTGATATTTCTAATGTTCACATCTTATTTAATTATTTGGTTCAGTTTGACTCTTGTAGAGTATTTATCACGGTATATGATATATTTGCAGGGAACGCCCTTTCCCACTGCTCAACAACCAGAACCAAAACAAACCGTCAGAGGGAAGGGAGAGCTTCTGTGATAACAGGAGGGATCTCTACACTGATATTCGATTTAAAAAAAAGAAAAGTAAAAGAGGACAAGGGAGGGCCAGCATTATGAACGTAATACTAGGCTATTTATTTACACGGTCTATGGAACAAGAACAATCTAACCAGACATTTTTTAGGAATTTATAAATCCCGCCTGGATGGATATTTTCGGTCCCAAAATCTGAAACTGTCCAGGGAAAAGTGGGTGTCTGGTGACCCTAGATTATTAATTCATGCTTGCATGGCATTGAGAGTTTGGGTGCCACTGAACAATGTTGTGTAGGAATCTAATTATTATTATTATTATTTTTTTAAATCAACCCTTTTTTGACTTGGCAAAGTGCAGATCAACGGTGGCTAGACTGTATCCTACATAACTCTGTCATGCATGCACCTACTGCCAAGTTGTCATAGAAACGTAAACCAGCTCAGACCACATTAGATGAATGCATACAGTAACTGCTGGTGAATGTGTACATTTAATTAATTCTGACATTTACATGTCATTTGTACCTGCATGAGAAAAACATGCCCTCCTTTAGGACTGACTTGCTGTCTTCAGGAACACAAATACTGTATTTAATTCATAAATTTATGTTCTGTGATGCATGATCAAAACCATGTTATCGAAAGAACCTCATAAAAAATGCATGAAACTATTCCCAAATTATGAAACGTATGAAGCCTGCATTCATTCCTTCTTGTGAAATTCTTGAGCTAATCATAAAAGAATGGACGGTACGTTCATTTCAAATTCATTAAACTCTTTTTATGGTCTGTGATGTTTAATATATTTTAATCAATAACCTTGGCAAACCATGGGACAATGGTCTCTCTCATTTTGGGGCTCTCATTTTGATTATATGTGCTTGAAATGCCTCCATCTCTGGCTACATTTGTGTTACCTGCATTCGTACCTCAACTTATGGACAAGGCATTCCTGTTTGATTTACAGGTAATCAACAAATATGGAGACACATGGATAAATGAGGCATGATAAGTATGAGCAGAGGCTATCACGGGTGTGGCTCACTTATAATTGTACAGATAACATCCAAGCATGCACAGTGTCATGTATAAAAATGGTAGAAAGTACCCATTGCCTGTAACTATTGTTACCAGAGGAGCTACTTCACTGCTTCACTAACCTAATATCAAACACAGCTCTTCCTAACAAATAGTGTTTGTGTGTCTAATGTAGGCGGAAACAGCACAGAGAAGAAAGAAGCTGGCTGGAGATAGAGTGGTCAGAGCGGTAGAGATAGAGTATAATGTAAGATAGAGGGTCAGAGCGGTTCTCACCACTCTGGTTGAGGGCTCAAGCATGCGCTTCCTCTGTGAGCGACCAGCTCCAGCTTCCCTCTAAGGAGGAGTCTTCAGAGGTTCAGAAGTTGGTTTTCTTTGGTTGGAATCATCAAAACAAAACAACACAAAACAAACTAAACTTGGCCAGTCAACACCAGAGGGGTATGCTACGAAGTAGGATTACTTAGTTAGCTGGATAACTGCACCGAGTAAAACCTGGAACCATGCCAGATCTGGAACACGGACTGAAGTAAAAAGAGCTGTTCCCGGTTTTACTCAGTACAGTTATCCAGCTAACTCAGTAATCCTGCTTCATAGTATACCCCCCGGGCCAACAGGAACTCTTCAAGGCAGTCAACCCCAAACAATGTTTGCCAACAAGCAGCATTTTGAGGCCTGTAGCAACCACAGCACCCAATGTGCTCCAAACTCCAAAAACTGGGTGTATGCTGAAATGTGCCTTCTTATACCTTCGACCCAGTCACCTGACTCCTCACAAAATGGCCTCTTCTCAGTCACCTGACTGCCCACAAAATGGCCTCTTCTCATGACTTCAAAATGGGAGACTGCACCATCTCACCAGCCAGCAATAGGGAAACATAGGATAGAAAGGAAAGATAGAAATGTGTGCGTATATGAATATGCATGTCCCTCCTAACCCTGTGCTTAGCGTGGCTGGAGGAGCAGCTCGTAGTGACCTCAGAAAGAGGGGTTTTTGTGAATTTGGTGGGTGCCTCAGCGATTGAGATGGCTAAACTCTCTCATGCTTTCCGAGCAACAGAGCCAAAGGTGATATCGGTAAACAGGAAACGCATCATCAGTAAAGGGTGGAAACACCCACTCCAGGACCAGGATGTCCATGCAGTCGCTTACCTGCAAAAGAACACAGGTGAGCATAAGACCACCTGTGGTGAAAGCAGCCATTTTAATCAAAATCAGACGTGGCCAAACGTCCCGCTGTGTGATTTTACACGGGCAGTTCCTTCTTTTTTTTGTTCACTGTCTGCATTCGGGCTGAAAGCTTTTATTAGGATGGAGCCAGAAACTGATCTGATGACAGTGACTCAGAGCTGGGACCAATCAGAAGGGACCACCCACTCCTGTCTGCCTCATATGATGTGTTATACTCTACACTATGCTTATGAAGGGTCAGGGGCTGATAATCTACCACTGGCATATCTGAAAATATCTCCAAGATGAATCACTATTCTGATTTCAGCAGCTATTTTATGTCTGCTGAGTGCATCTTGTACACATGCATGCACACACACACTCTATTACACAATTACTATAATTATATCTGTACATATAATTTGCCTTATGAAAAAGGGGTGGGAATCTTTCAATACTTTTTTTTTTTTTTTTTTAACAACATGCTGCCCTGGGCAGTTAGATAACCATATAAGACAGTATATGTAAACTGGTCGGTGATTTAGCTAAATAAAAATAAAAGTTGCTTTTGAAAGTTAATATGATTATGGATCCACAATACAAAACATTCTGAAAATGCATATGCTTTTGTAATTAGTTTAAGATTGTCTGCTGATGTTTGATTAAACTAAATGTACAGTGTGAGGGAAACTCAAATTGATATGTACTGTAGTTATAAGGCATATTTATAACCCAAAAGGTTAGAATTAAGGCTTTGTGTTTTGTGTCACTAGCTGTCTGTATGAAACCAACCAGGAAGTTTAAATTAGTGGCTTTATATTGATACATTTTGTTGGGGCTAAATGTCACTTGGCTGATGAATCTAGTTCACAGGGCCAACATCATTGTTCTGAACACAATTAAATCCATTACAAAAATAAATGGCAAATTTTTCCATTTCTATTATTAAAGATGGACGGACGGATTAGTCAGGATTACAGCGCTTCGGTTCATTCTGTGTGACCTCAAATCATCTCATTTCAACCCCTTTGGCATCTGAATAAACCATCTCAGTGCTGCTTTATATGTGCCGTGCAGCTCAGTATCAGTGTCTGGCGTGTACCTTCACTGCCACAGTTCTGCATGCAATAAATGTCAGGGGGCCCACAGGTCATTGAGCCCAGGTCAGCGTTCATCATACATCAGTCATTTCCACTTGAAACTACAAATCATTTAAATGTGCTTTCTGTGCGATTAATATTTAATTTTGGTAAATTTCACCGCTGAAATGTTTTAGGCTGTGCCTCAGAGCACAGGACGGACCATGGCAGAGGCTCCCCTTCTGAAATAGTACAACTGAGAATGTTCCAGAACATGTGATTCACATGCTTCCTGCGCCTCATTTCCTGTCCTTTCTTCCCTGCGCACCGCATTAGTGAGTTTTGGGGTAACGGTGGGAAAGGTGGGTGGGCAAAACGGATCGTAAAATCCATTATGTTACAGACTTCATTACCTGCAGGGTCCGTTTTGACAGCGGGGAGTCTAGATGAACTGACTAAATCGTTCCTGACTTCCTGGTAGCGTTTGCATCGTATTTATATCAGTTTTTCATAGATTTTTTTTTGAAGATATAAATCTTAATGTACTGGTATGCAATTGAAGACTGAAGACCGAGCGAATATATATCCAACCAGGCAGTGAATGAGGCGATAACTGCATAAAGTTTGAGTTGCTCACGGATACTGGCAGTCATTATTCTCTCGCTCACCCACCCCCACAGACAGTCTCTGCTGTAGCATTACATCACAGTCTAACTGACCCACTTAGGAGTGCAGTCTCTGCACAGGACAGTGCTGCACAAATGGGTTTATATGAGGACAGAGATGCATATCTGCAGCTGAGTGAGTGAGTGAGTGAGTGAGTGAGTGAGTGAGTGAGTGAGTGAGTGAGTGAGTGAGTGAGTGAGTGAGTGAGTGAGTGAGTGAGTGAGTGAGTGAGTGAGTGAGTGAGTGAGTGAGCGAACGAGCGAGGGAGTGAGCGAGTGAGCGAGTGAGCGAGCGAGCGAGCGAGAGATTCTGTATATCTGTGTGAGTGTGTGTGTGTGTGTGTGTGTGTGTGAGTGTGACAGAGGTTCTGTGTATGTCTGTGTGTGCATGAGTATGTGTGAGAGAGAGAGAGCTTCTCTATATCTGCATAACTGCATATGTGCATATTGGCATCTAACCCTAACACTCACCTGCACACTCACAGTAAAGCATAGGCCTGTACCAACACTCACCTGCACACTCACAGTAAAGCATAGGCCTGTACCAACACTCACCTGCACACTCACAGTAAACCATAGGCCTGTACCAACACTCACCTGCACACTCACAGTAAAGCATAGGCCTGTACCAACACACCTGCACACTCACAGTAAAGCATAGGCCTGTACCAACACTCACCTGCACACTCACAGTAAAGCATAGGCCTGTACCAACACTCACCTGCACACTCACAGTAAAGCATAGGCCTGTACCAACACTCACCTGCCCACACACAGTAAAGCATAGGCCTGTACCAACACTCACCTGCCCACTCACAGTAAAGCATAGGCCTGTACCAACACTCACCTGCACACTCACAGTAAGCCATAGACCTGTACCAACACTCACCTGCACACTCACAGTAAACCATAGGCCTGTACCAACACTCACCTGCACACTCACAGTAAACCATAGGCCTGTACCAACACTCACCTGCCCACTCACAGTAAAGCATAGGCCTGTACCAACACTCACCTGCACACTCACAGTAAAGCATAGGCCTGTACCAACACTCACCTGCACACTCACAGTAAGCCATAGACCTGTACCAACACTCACCTGCACACTCACAGTAAACCATAGGCCTGTACCAACACTCACCTGCACACTCACAGTAAAGCATAGGCCTGTACCAACACTCACCTGCACACTCACAGTAAAGCATAGGCCTGTACCAACACTCACCTGCACACTCACAGTAAAGCATAGGCCTGTACCAACACTCACCTGCCCACTCACAGTAAAGCATAGGCCTGTACCAACACTCACCTGCACACTCACAGTAAAGCATAGGCCTGTACCAACACTCACCTGCACACTCACAGTAAAGCATAGGCCTGTACCAACACTCACCTGCCCACTCACAGTAAAGCATAGGCCTGTACCAACACTCACCTGCCCACTCACAGTAAACCATAGGCCTGTACCAACACTCACCTGCACACTCACAGTAAGCCATAGGCCTGTACCAACACTCACCTGCACACTCACAGTAAAGCATAGGCCTGTACCAACACTCACCTGCACACTCACAGTAAAGCATAGGCCTGTACCAACACTCACACCTGCACACTCACAGTAAAGCATAGGCCTGTACCAACACTCACCTGCACACTCACAGTAAAGCATAGGCCTGTACCAACACTCACCTGCACACTCACAGTAAAGCATAGGCCTGTACCAACACTCACCTGCACACTCACAGTAAAGCATAGGCCTGTACCAACACTCACCTGTACACTCACAGTAAAGCATAGGCCCGTACCAACACTCACCTGCACACTCACAGTAAACCATAGGCCTGTACCAACACTCACCTGCACACTCACAGTAAAGCATAGGCCTGTACCAACACTCACCTGCACACTCACAGTAAAGCATAGGCCTGTACCAACACCCACCTGCACACTCACAGTAAAGCATAGGCCTGTACCAACACTCACTTTCACACTCACAGTAAGCCATAGGCCTGTACCAACACTCACCTGCACACTCACAGTAAAGCATAGGCCTGTACCAACACTCACCTGCACACTCACAGTAAAGCATAGGCCTGTACCAACACCCACCTGCACACTCACAGTAAAGCATAGGCCTGTACCAACACTCACTTTCACACTCACAGTAAGCCATAGGCCTGTACCAACACTCACCTGCACACTCACAGTAAAGCATAGGCCTGTACCAACACTCACTTTCACACTCACAGTAAGCCATAGGCCTGTACCAACACTCACCTGCCCACTCACAGTAAAGCATAGGCCTGTACCAACACTCACCTGCACACTCACAGTAAAGCATAGGCCTGTACCAACACTCACCTGCACACTCACAGTAAAGCATAGGCCTGTACCAACACTCACCTGCACACTCACAGTAAAGCATAGGCCTGTACCAACACTCACCTGTACACTCACAGTAAAGCATAGGCCCGTACCAACACTCACCTGCACACTCACAGTAAACCATAGGCCTGTACCAACACTCACCTGCACACTCACAGTAAAGCATAGGCCTGTACCAACACTCACCTGCACACTCACAGTGAACCATAGGCCTGTACCAACACTCACCTGCCCACTCACAGTAAAGCATAGGCCTGTACCAACACTCACCTGCACACTCACAGTAAAGCATAGGCCTGTACCAACACCCACCTGCACACTCACAGTAAACCATAGGCCTGTACCAACACTCACCTGCCCACTCACAGTAAAGCATAGGCCTGTACCAACACTCACCTGCACACTCACAGTAAAGCATAGGCCTGTACCAATACTCACCTGCACACTCACAGTAAAGCATAGGCCTGTACCAATACTCACCTGCACACTCACAGTAAACCATAGGCGCAAACAGCAATGCAGTGAAGATATCAAATTACATTCTTTTAATCATTTTACACATTTTACTGTCTTTTCTCTCTTAGCTATAATGTGTTTGAATGGTAATACACAGTAATGTAATGTTTAATGTTAGGACCTTACACAGGACGAGTTTGAAAGGTAGTGTTCTACAGTGACTCGATGTCAGAATTTGCATTAATGTCGTTTTTAATATTTGTATAATTTTGCTTAAAAATTAAAACATGAAAGAATGATCAAATATAAAACATCAGTACATTAACTATAGGATAAACCTGGGCGTTATGTAGAACTCCAATGTACCAGAAACGGACATTAAGTTCATTATAACATTTCTGTATAAGAACTCAAGAGACATTCAGATACATTGCTTTTAAAAAATGTTTTACTTTAATTACTTTGCACAAATTACAAAAATATAGTCGCATACATAAAATATAGATAGATACAGATATATTTTCTGTCAGTCTTATTGCAACATGTTTTTTAATGATATATTGCACGTCGGCCTTCTTCCAGCTGGAATATGTAACGGTGAAAATGAAATATGACAGCTTTTTTATTTCTGCTATTTGAAAGGTAACACGGTAACACTCAAAAGAGTAAACTCACAATAAGCAGATTCTGGCAGTTCCCTGGCAATGAAACCGCTAATGGCTATGACATGTACCAAGGTGTGTGCATTCTGTCTCACACTAAACCAATGTGCTGTCCGACTAAACATATTAGGGCAAGAGAAATGGCATCTCAACATCCTGGCTGTTTATAGTGCCGTGTCCTAGTGACAGAATACAAGTAAATACGTTTTCCAGTAAACAGCACCTGTTCTGTCTCACGAGGGGGCATGAGACTGCCACCTAAACACCTAAACACATGCCATAGAGCAGTCAGCCAAAGTCTAGCACTTCTTTTTTGTTTTTATTTATTATATACCATTTTTATCACACACTGAAATGTACACATCTCTGTACCTTTCATGGTTGCCAGTAGATTTATTTATTTGATTATAAATTTTTTATTTGCCTCCCAAGTCGGGGCTGTATATATCCAATTCGCACCCCAAACTGTCTGCACCCGCAGGCGTGAACCACCCTGCCAGTTCGGGAGAGCTGGGGCATCCATGGTTCTCCTCTGAAACATGTACCGTCCAACAGTTGCTTCTTTTTGTGTCGCAGCCCGCTAGTGATGGGCAAAACAGTTCACTTCAGTGACACGAATCACTAGAATCAGTTCATTAAAAAGATTTGTTCAAAAGATTCGTTCACCGAATCGTTCAGTGCTTGGCGGAGCTCCGACTGCGTACTGCGTACTGAAGTGAACTGAAACGGCCGAACAGTTCATGCGGAAGTGCTGTCGCTTTGACAAATGCGCCAAACTCCGTTTACAAATCTTGATATTTTAAAAGTTTCCTCGTTGAATATCAATATTGGAGGTGAACGCTGGTTTTCAATTACTTTTAAGTCTTAACTTGCTGGGCCTGATTCTGGCAGTTTGAGCCGCTGATTATCACTCAGGATCACGTCACGTTAACTCACTGTGTCTAGTAGCCTTCAGTGAACGGATCACTCAACTTGCACTAGTGTTGTGTCGTTCGCGAACGTCCCCCGGGGGATTCGCAGTGAACGAATCACTACACGTTCGCTCGCAGAAGTCCACTGTGCACGCTCGCTGCCTCGCTCGGCGCCCGCAAATTTTTTTTATAAATTTTTTTTCGAACAATTTAGGAAACAAATTAGAGAAAAAAAAGAAACAAAAACTTTCTAGTATACTACACGCAAACACGGTAGGCTACTCATTTCGGCTATACAATACTTAGAACAATACGTCCGAAATGGAATAGGAAGAAGCAAATGCGAATGATTCGTTCAGCACAGCAGAACTAGTTCGCAAGGGACGAATCACGTTCGCTCGCGGCAGTCCCTCCCCCTCCCTGCACGGTGCACGCTCGCTGCTGATCAGATCCGTTCGAGAGCTCAACTGAACTGAGAAATGAACGGATCTGTAGAACCCGCACAGCTAGACCAATGAGGGAATAGCTGGAGGGGAAGGAGTAAATATGTTTTTCCTTTGCTGTTGTGATGTAAATAAAGAATTCAGTGATTTATCCTCCGGTCATGTATATATTACAAGTACATTTAAGAATATACTGAGTCCGTCGCCACGAGTCAGATATGAATGCGCTTCTCCATATCCCGCTTAAGACAGGCCTGAAACGGATCAGTACAATTCTTATAATTCTCCGTTCGTAAACGGGGCCATGTTGTTATCACGGATATATCCGACCTGTCGTCCAAATGTCAATATTCCAATGGAAGCATTAGAACATACACACAGGAGCTGAACGACACATTGAATATATCTATGATCCCAAACAGTAAGCGTAACAGTTACAATTGGTTTACTCGTAATTATTAAAATATAATTTAGAATTTACTTTAATCATGCGTGAAGCTCAGAGTGAGTACACTCGACTCTTCCTTGTATGCCACCATTACTCAATATATGCTCCCGGGATTAGCACTATTGCCGAATCTCAGTTCGGTGGAGAACATAGAGGTTGGGGGTCTGGCCGACACAATACATGTATTATATTTTACATAGATAGTTGCGAGCCCCGGTCAGCGTGCACTCAGAGGACTCCTTAAGGCTAACTTGACAAGAACCGACGTAAAACGTCCATGGGCTCTCCACATCAAATTCCCAGAACCGTACATTCACTAAACCTGTTAATGACCGACCTTAGCCGCCTACCAATTTAGAATCTCCACTTTCTGTACCCCGCCACTGATCAGTTGGTCATTGGTCAGAATTTTCCCCGAGTATTCAGTCGTAATTTAGGCTGAAAAGATAGAAAATGGATTAGAGTCATGGAGACCACGCAAGTTAAAATAATAAGAATTTATTCACAGGCAGGTAGGTCATTATCTTAAAATTAGAACAATTACAAAACATACAAATTAAGAATAGAAAACACAGAGTAAATATCTTACCCGGCCTGCTTTAACTACACACACATACATACATAATCTGCACTGTGTGGGAGATCAGTTACGATTCTCCAAACACAAACACAGAGTATACACGGAGTCTGCACGGTGTGGGAGATCGGATGCGATCTTCCTTACCGAAAATACACAATCTGCATGGTGTGGGAGATCGGTTACGATGCTCCTTACCCAAAATACACAATCTGCATGGTGTGGGAGATCGGTTACGATGCTCCAAGATAAGTGTGTCTTCCTTTCTTTTAAGCCAAATCCTGCGTTTGAACCAGGCATAAATTAACCTGGAGGTGTGGTCGAATCGGGAATCTAAACCCCCACTGTTGCTGAGTAGAGTGAAGGGAAAAGGAGTTGATTACCAGAGAGTACATTCCAGTGTTACAGTTTTACAGAGTTATTGGAACTATGTTTTACTAAACTCCATTTGGTATGAAATGTATCTCATTTGATTCCTTGATTTTACTGGATTACATCCATACCAAACAGCTTACCATTATGATTATTATTAACAGATTAAATATTATTATGTTGCAGTTGTCATGAAAATTCCCTTCTGATGAACCATTTTACATGCAATTCCTGTTACTACTACATAAGACATAATGTAACAATATAAGAATCACATGTGCAATGTTTGTAAGTTGTACCGGGTCTGTTGACCATTTAAACTGAAGTTTCTGCTTAACCCAGGAGAGAAGGGGGGTGCAATGAACTGAGGTGTCAGCCTGAGAGACGGGACAGATCCCAGATGTATTGTTTTGGCCAGGGGCTTAATGGCCTCTTCTGCCATAAGTGCCCCTAGAACACACAAACACACCCATGACCAAACAGTCCAACTTCCTCTTATCACAGTCCCTTCCAGGTGAGAACATCCTTGAGAACAGATGGGCTGAAAAATCCAAAGCAAGTCAGAGTTATATTGTTTCATCACACTGCTCTCTGGTCCTTTGAAGTGTCTTCACAAATGGCAGCCTTCCTCACATTGACTCCCGTCTTACAGATCTTTTCAGTAAGTGATTCAGTTCAGTTCGTTCACCCAAAAGATTCGGTCTTTTGAACAAATCGTTCGCGAACGACACAACACTACAGCCCGCAGCTAAGCTCGCAAAGAGCGGCGTCAGAGAAAAGACCTTTCATATGCCGCTTTGACATGCAGTCTCGAGCGTACTTATCGGCCAGCGTTGGTCACCCAAGAGCGGTGTCACGCAGAGACCTGTCCGACTGAGCCCTCTCATACCCCACGCCAACACCTGTGCGTCGCCCTGTGGAACTACTGCCCACAGATTACACTGGCACGGCACGGCACTGATTCGATCTGAGGCAGCGAGGCTCGTTCATGCACCGCAATATGTATGCTGCATAATAACATAGACACAACCTGATGTGCACATTTCATTCTTTTGCCAGAGGAATCATTTTTATAATTAAAATGAATAAGGTATGATGATAATAATAATAATAGTAATAATTAATTAGCAGGTTACATGCATGTATCATGCACCATATGGTATTTTAGGTTTATTTTCAGATTCATTTCAGCAAATTGCACTGTGATTTTCATGCTCACAACTGACAAGACAAATAATATAACATTTTCTGGTACTAATAAATATATTTTTTTATGTATGAGATTGCAAAATCCAAAGTAAATTACTGTACCAAGGTGAACTCTACAGTAAACCTACAGTATTGACTATTCCAGTGTTGGTGGTAGATTCTTACAGATACTTACAGATTTTCTCCTAATGTACAGATATAAAAGATCTCAGGGAATCAGTACAGATAATCTCTTTCTTGAAGTTAACACATTAGTTAGTTTTGATATTCCTCTGATCTTTGAAAGCAGAAAACAAGCTAGTGTATAGAGTACAGTAGTTGTGTTGTGTAGTTGTGTAGTTGTGTAGTTGTAACCACGACCTGTAGTGTTTTGGACAAGTTCTTCCAATGAACGCCAATGATCGCATTATTACAGAGTGAATCAAAGTAGATACACCTGGCTTTTCGGGAGATCTGACTGTCAGATATCAAACAACCAAAATAAATATTAAAACAAATGAATGAATTCATGAGCATCTTGTCCTCTTGCAACATGCTCTGTTACTGCCTCCCTGGCTATGGGCCTTGTGAGCTACAACTTCCACACCACACAAATAAAATCCTACAGCCGAACACCTGCGAGAGAATGTTTAATAATGCAGGTTTTCCTCTTTAGTTTGACTACAGTATGCAGCGATGCGGAAATGCCCTATGATTTTTAGTGAATTATTGACACGGTCTGTGACCTACTATGGCTTTCTGAGATGTTTGTGTGTTCAGATCGCTGTGTCCTTCAAACATGGCGAGAGTAAGGAGTAAGGAGTAAGGGGTAAGGGAGTAAGGAGTAAGGGGTAAGGGAGTAAGGGGTAAGGGAGTAAGGGAGTAAGGGAGTAAGGAGTAAGGGGTAAGGGAGTAAGGGGTAAGGGAGTAAGGGAGTAAGGGGTAAGGAGTAAGGGAGTAAGGGAGTAAGGGAGTAAGGAGTAAGGGGTAAGGGAGTAAGGGAGTAAGGGGTAAGGAGTAAGGGGTAAGGAGTAAGGGGGTAAGGGAGTAAGGGGTAAGGAGTAAGGGGTAAGGAGTAAGGGGTAAGGAGTAAGGGGGTAAGGGAGTAAGGGAGTAAGGGAGTAAGGGAATAAGGAGTAAGGGGTAAGGGAGTAAGGGAGTAAGGAGTAAGGGGTAAGGGAGTAAGGGGTAAGGGAGTAAGGGGTAAGGGAGTAAGGGAGTAAGGAGTAAGGGGTAAGGAGTAAGGGAGTAAGGGGTAAGGGGTAAGCGAGTAAGGGGTAAGGAGTAAGGGAGTAAGGGGTAAGGGAGTAAGGAGTAAGGGAGTAAGGGGTAAGGGGTAAGGAGTAAGGAGTAAGGGGTAAGGGGTAAGGGGGTAAGGAGTAAGGGGTAAGGGGTGATGAGTAAGGGAGTAAGGGGTAAGGAGTAAGGGGTAAGGGGTAAGGAGTAAGGGGTAAGGGGTAAGGGGTAAGGGGGTAAGGAGTAAGGGGTAAGGGGTAAGGGGTAAGGGGTAAGGGGGTAAGGAGTAAGGGGTAAGGGGTAAGGGGTAAGGGGGTAAGGGAATAAGGGAATAAGGGAGTAAGGGGTAAGGAGTAAGGGGTAAGGGGTAAGGAGTAAGGGGTAAGGGGTAAGGAGTAAGGGATTAAGGGGTAAGGGGGTAAGGAGTAAGAGAGTAAGGAGTAAGGGGTAAGGAGTAAGGGGTAGGGAGTAAGGGGTAAGGAGTAAGGGGTAAGGAGTAAGGGAGTAAGGGGTAAGGAGTAAGGGAGTAAGGGGTAAGGAGTAAGGGGTAAGGAGTAAGGGGTAAGGGAGTAAGGAGTAAGGGGTAAGGAGTAAGGAGTAAGGAGTAAGGGAGTAAGGAGTAAGGGAGTAAGGGGTAAGGGGTAAGGGAGTAAGGGGTAAGGGGGTAAGGGAGTAAGGAGTAAGGGGGTAAGGAGTAAGGGGTACGGAGTAAGGGGGTAAGGAGTAAGGGAGTAAGGGGTAGGGAATAAGGGAGTAAGGGGTAAGGAGTAAGGAGTAAGGGGTAAGGAGTAAGGGAGTAAGGGGTAAGGGGTAAGGAGTAAGGGAGTAAGGGGTAAGGGGGTAAGAGAGTAAGGAGTAAGGGGTAAGGAGTAAGGGGTAGGGAGTAAGGGGTAGGGAGTAAGGGGTAAGGAGTAAGGGAGTAAGGGGTAAGGGGTAAGGAGTAAGGGAGTAAGGGGTAAGGAGTAAGGGGTAAGGAGTAAGGGAGTAAGGGGTAAGGGGTAAGGAGTAAGGGAGTAAGGGGTAAGGAGTAAGGGGTAAGGAGTAAGGGAGTAAGGGGTAAGGAGTAAGGGGTAAGGGAGTAAGGGGTAAGGAGTAAGGAGTAAGGGAGTAAGGAGTAAGGAGTAAGGAGTAAGGAGTAAGGGAGTAAGGGGTAAGGGGTAAGGGAGTAAGGGGTAAGGGGGTAAGGGAGTAAGGAGTAAGGGGGTAAGGAGTAAGGGGGTAAGGAGTAAGGGAGTAAGGGGTAAGGAGTAAGGGGGTAAGGGAGTAAGGGGTAGGGAGTAAGGGAGTAAGGGAGTAAGGGAGTAAGGAGTAAGGGAGTAAGGAGTAAGGGAGTAAGGGAGTAAGGGGTAAGGGAGTAAGGAGAAAGGGAGTAAGGGGTAAGGAGTAAGGGAGTAAGGGGTAAGGAGTAAGGGAGTAAGGGGTAAGGAGTAAGGGAGTAAGGGGTAAAGAGTAAGGAGTAAGGAGTAAGGAGTAAGGGGTAAGGAGTAAGGGAGTAAGGGGTAAGGAGTAAGGGGTAAGGGAGTAAGGAGTAAGGGGGTAAGGGAGTAAGGAGTAAGGCAGTAAGGGGTAAGGGAGTAAGGGGTAAGGGAGTAAGGGGTAAGGAGTAAGGAGTAAGGGAGTAAGGGGTAAGGGGTAAGCGAGTAAGGGGTAAGGAGTAAGGGAGTAAGGGGTAAGGGAGTAAGGAGTAAGGGAGTAAGGGTAAGGGGTAAGGAGTAAGGAGTAAGGGGTAAGGGGTAAGGGGGTAAGGAGTAAGGGGTTAAGGGGTGATGAGTAAGGGAGTAAGGGGTAAGGAGTAAGGGGTAAGGGGTAAGGAGTAAGGGGTAAGGGGTAAGGGGTAAGGGGGTAAGGAGTAAGGGGTAAGGGGTAAGGGGTAAGGGGTAAGGGGGTAAGGAGTAAGGGGTAAGGGGTAAGGGGTAAGGGGGTAAGGGAATAAGGGAATAAGGGAGTAAGGGGTAAGGAGTAAGGGGTAAGGGGTAAGGAGTAAGGGGTAAGGGGTAAGGAGTAAGGGATTAAGGGGTAAGGGGGTAAGGAGTAAGAGAGTAAGGAGTAAGGGGTAAGGAGTAAGGGGTAGGGAGTAAGGGGTAAGGAGTAAGGGGTAAGGAGTAAGGGAGTAAGGGGTAAGGAGTAAGGGAGTAAGGGGTAAGGAGTAAGGGGTAAGGAGTAAGGGGTAAGGGAGTAAGGAGTAAGGGGTAAGGAGTAAGGAGTAAGGAGTAAGGGAGTAAGGAGTAAGGGGTAAGGGGTAAGGGAGTAAGGGGTAAGGGGGTAAGGGAGTAAGGAGTAAGGGGGTAAGGAGTAAGGGGTACGGAGTAAGGGGGTAAGGAGTAAGGGAGTAAGGGGTAGGGAATAAGGGAGTAAGGGGTAAGGAGTAAGGAGTAAGGGGTAAGGAGTAAGGGAGTAAGGGGTAAGGGGTAAGGAGTAAGGGAGTAAGGGGTAAGGGGGTAAGAGAGTAAGGAGTAAGGGGTAAGGAGTAAGGGGTAGGGAGTAAGGGGTAGGGAGTAAGGGGTAAGGAGTAAGGGAGTAAGGGGTAAGGGGTAAGGAGTAAGGGAGTAAGGGGTAAGGAGTAAGGGGTAAGGAGTAAGGGAGTAAGGGGTAAGGAGTAAGGGGTAAGGGAGTAAGGGGTAAGGAGTAAGGAGTAAGGGAGTAAGGAGTAAGGAGTAAGGAGTAAGGAGTAAGGGAGTAAGGGGTAAGGGTAAGGGAGTAAGGGGTAAGGGGGTAAGGGAGTAAGGAGTAAGGGGGTAAGGAGTAAGGGGGTAAGGAGTAAGGGAGTAAGGGGTAAGGAGTAAGGGGTAAGGAGTAAGGGGGTAAGGGAGTAAGGGGTAGGGAGTAAGGGAGTAAGGGAGTAAGGGAGTAAGGAGTAAGGGAGTAAGGAGTAAGGGAGTAAGGGAGTAAGGGGTAAGGGAGTAAGGAGAAAGGGAGTAAGGGGTAAGGAGTAAGGGAGTAAGGGGTAAGGAGTAAGGGAGTAAGGGGTAAGGAGTAAGGGAGTAAGG
Organism: Synaphobranchus kaupii; assembly: GCA_029718625.1. NCBI lineage: Eukaryota > Metazoa > Chordata > Actinopteri > Anguilliformes > Synaphobranchidae > Synaphobranchus > Synaphobranchus kaupii. Next base: position 143,285,200 of record CM056376.1, on the reverse strand, counting down.
GGTAAAGAGTAAGGAGTAAGGAGTAAGGGGTAAGGAGTAAGGGAGTAAGGGTAAGGAGTAAGGGGTAAGGGAGTAAGGAGTAAGGGGGTAAGGGAGTAAGGAGTAAGGCAGTAAGGGGTAAGGGAGTAAGGGGTAAGGGAGTAAGGGAGGTAAGGAGTAAGGGAGTAAGGGGTAAGGGAGTAATGAGTAAGGAGTAAGGGGTAAGGAGTAAGGGGGTAAGGAGTAAGGGAGTAAGGGAGTAAGGGGTAAGGGAGTAAGGAGTAAGGGAGTAAGGGGTAAGGAGTAAGGGAGTAAGGGGTAAGGAGTAAGGGGTAAGGAGTAAGGGAGTAAGGGGTAAGGAGTAAGGGGTAAGGGAGTAAGGGGTAAAGAGTAAGGAGTAAGGAGTAAGGAGTAAGGGGTAAGGAGTAAGGGAGTAAGGGGTAAGGGAGTAAGGGAGTAAGGGGTAAGGGAGTAAGGAGTAAGGGAGTAAGGGGTAAGGGAGTAAGGAGTAAGGGAGTAAGGGGTAAGGGAGTAAGGGGTAAGGGAGTAAGGGGTAAGGAGTAAGGGAGTAAGGGAGTAAGGGGTAAGGAGTAAGGGGGTAAGGGAGTAAGGAGTAAGGAGTAAGGGAGTAAGGGGTAAGGGAGTAAGGAGTAAGGGAGTAAGGGGTAAGGGAGTAAGGGGTAAGGAGTAAGGAGTAAGGGAGTAAGGGAGTAAGGGGTAAGGGAGTAAGGAGTAAGGGAGTAAGGGGTAAGGAGTAAGGGGGTAAGGGAGTAAGGGGTAAGGAGTAAGGAGTAAGGGAGTAAGGAGTAAGGGAGTAAGGGGTAAGGAGTAAGGGAGTAAGGGGTAAGGGGTAAGGGGGTAAGGGAGTAAGGAGTAAGGGGGTAAGGAGTAAGGGTAAGGAGTAAGGGAGTAAGGAGTAAGGGTAAGGAGTAAGGGGGTAAGGGAGTAAGGGTAAGGAGTAAGGGGGTAAGGAGTAAGGGGGTAAGGGAGTAAGGGAGTAAGGGAGTAAGGGGTAAGGGAGTAAGGGGTAGGAGTAAGGGGTAAGAGTAAGGGAGTAAGGGAGTGTAAGGGAGGTAAGGAGTAAGGGAGTAAGGGGTAAGGGGTATGGGGTAAGGGGTAAGGAGTAAGGGAGTAGGGAGTAGGGGGGTAAGGAGTAAGGGAGTAAGGGAGTAAGGGGTAAGGGAGTAAGGAGTAAGGGAGTAAGGGGTAAGGAGTAAGGGGGTAAGGGGGTAAGGAGTAAGGGGTAAGGAGTAAGGGGTAGGGGTAAGGGAGTAAGGGGTAAGGGAGTAAGGGGTAAGGAGTAAGGGGGTAAGGAGTAAGGGAGTAAGGGGTAAGGGGTAAGGGAGTAAGGGGTAAGGAGTAAGGGGTAAGGGGTAAGGAGTAAGGAGTAGGGAGTAGGGGGGTAAGGAGTATGGGAGTAAGGGGGTAAGGAGTAAGGGGTACGGAGTAAGGGGGTAAGGAGTAAGGGAGTAAGGGGTAGGGAATAAGGGAGTAAGGGGTAAGGAGTAAGGAGTAAGGAGTAAGGGGGTAAGGAGTAAGGGTAAGAGTAAGGGGTAAGGAGTAAGGAGTAAGGGTAGGGATAAGGGAGTAAGGGGTAAGGAGTAAGGAGTAAGGGGTAAGGGTAGGGTAAGGAGTAAGGGGTAAGGGTAAGGGGTAAGGAGGAGTAAGGGGTAAGGGGTAAGGAGTAAGGAGTAAGGGAGTAAGGGGGGTATGGAGTAAGGGGAGGGGTAAGGGGTAAGGGTAAGGGAGTAAGGGGTAAGGGGTAAGGAGTAAGGGGGTAAGGGTAAGGAGTAGGGTAAGGGTAAGGAGTAAGGGGTAAGGGAGTAAGGGGTAAGGAGTAGGGAGTAAGGAGTAAGGGAGGTAAGGGAGTAAGGGAGTAAGGGGTAGGGTAAGGGGTAGGTAGGGAGTAAGGGGGTAAGGGTAGGGTAAGGGGTAAGGAGGTAAGGGGTGAGTAAGGGGTAAGGGGTAAGGGAGTAAGGAGTAAGGGAGTAAGGGGTAAGGGTAGGGAGTAAGGTGTAGGGAGTAAGGGAGTAAGGGGTAAGGAGTAAGGGAGTAAGGGAGTAAGGAGTAAGGAGTAAGGGAGTAAGGAGTAAGGGAGTAAGGGGTAGGGTAAGGGAGTAAGGGAGTAAGGGGAGTAAGGGAGTAAGGGGTAAGGAGTAGGGAGTATGGGAGTAAGGGTAGGTAAGGAGAGTAAGGGGTAAGGGAGTAAGGAGTAAGGGAGTAAGGGGTAAGGAGTAAGGGGGTAGGAGGTAGGGGTAAGGGGTAAGGAGTAAGGGTAAGGAGTAAGGGAGTAAGGAGTAAGGGAGTAAGGGGTAAGGAGTAAGGAGGTAAGGGAGTAAGGGTAAGGAGTAAGGGGTGGAGTAAGGAGTAAGGAGTAAGGGTAGGTAAGGGAGTAAGGGGTAAGGGAGTAAGGGGTAAGGTGTAAGGGGTAAGGAGTAAGGAGTAAGGGAGTAAGGGGTAAGGGAGTAAGGAGTAAGGGAGTAAGGGGTAAGGAGTAAGGAGTAAGGGGAGTAAGGAGTATGGAGTAAGGGGTAAGGGAGTAAGGAGTAAGGGGGTAAGGGGAGTAAGGAGGTAAGGAGTAAGGGGTAGGGAGTAAGGGGTAAGGGGTAAGGGAGTAAGGGAGTATGGGGTTAGGGAGTAAGGGGTAAGGGAGTAAGGAGTAAGGGAGTAAGGGGTAAGGAGTAAGGGGTAAGGGAGTAAGGG
>CM056376.1:143260032-143282018 GCA_029718625.1 Synaphobranchus kaupii | reverse complement strand
GGGTAAGGGGAAAAGCCTTTTGCATGTGAACCTAAAGTAGTGATCTGTAATCTTTCAGTTTTGGTGGTTTTGGCGACATCTATGGTGACCTCTGTGGTGACTGGGGGTCACAACAGTTTGTTTTCATACTACAAATCCCAGAGTTCCACTTGAAACGAAGCTACAACCCCAAACAAAGCTGCATAGTACTAGCTTGTAGGTGCTTGTAATTTTTTTAGAAGATAATCCAGTGGTAACCCAGTGGTAACCCAGTGGTAGTCTTCTTTCTATTGGAGAAATAAGACTACCTAGAGATGATCAGCAATGTCTACCAACACGCTAATATTGTACCAACATATCACACCTAATTTTAGGTGCATGCTCTTCTGCATCTGGCAGGCAAGTTCCTGTGTGTGCGACATCACATTTCAATACTTGGCAGGATTATCGCAACCGACGGCACCAATGGAAAATGGCAGGAGCAAATGTACAAACAGAACACAGGTAAATTGAATGGATATTGCATCAAAAATGCCAACGTGGAAAGGTATGAAATATAGTGTTTTTAACATGAAAAAAAAAATGGATTACAGCTTTAAAAGCCGTCCTATCATTCTGCATCTGATCCACTGAAATTTTGTGTCTGTTGTGGTAAAAATGCGCCTTTATTACTGCTCCTCGTCCCCATCACAGCTAAAAGGCAGCGTGCGCCTTTATTACTGCTCCTCGTCCCCATCACAGCTAAAAGGCAGGGTATAGATTAGATACACAGTGAACACGCACATATTTGAGTTAATAAAAAGAGGAAATCAAGCAAAAGCACTGACCATGTGATTTTATGAGGCAAAGTTAATGACCATGAGTAATGGCAATTGATTTGTATGTAAATGCTCGCCCGTTTGTGAAATGCACAAAGGAGGTAGACTGATTTACCTTGGGTCCATGTTTAAAATTCTACAGGCAAAGTCGTGCTATCTGCATTTGATTTATAGTAAAAAAATAAATAAAAATAAATGAATATGCCTTTGTTTTCCAACATCTGAAATCATGGTGCATTGTATGTCATTTTAATACATCCAACAGCTCAAACGTTTGTGGATTATTTTCTGATGTTATGATGGAAAATGGGACTACCGCACATTTTGTCATTTATTTTAAGCCACTAGAGTTTTCTTTACTGCGCCAATATGAATATGACTCGGTCCATATTAACACCACAAATCCATTTTTCATCTCAAAATGTGCTTGGGAAACAAGTTAGCAATGGTTCTTATATGCTCTTAGCGAATCATGTCACTGCTACATAAATTGGGAAGGTGTGCGGTAAGACGCTGACACCATCTCAAGAGCACTTCTTCACTTCCCTGTTCACTCACGTTCATGGGTATCCAGGAATGTGGAATGACAGCGCGTCCTGCAAATATATATATATGAAAAATGAGTGAACAGTAAAAGTGCAAGCAACATATAATCTTCACACAAACTGGTGCTCAAAAGAAAGAACAGAGCATAATGTAAGCAAGGCCACGGAGGTACACCCGTCATACTGTGGACAAACAGAACCACAGATGGTTCAGCAACAACAAATTTAGAACAAACAAATAAAGGCAGAATAGTTACAGGACTCTGCCTATATGGGCCACATGCTCACACACACACACACACACACACACACACACACACACACACACACACACACACACACACACACACACACACACACACACACACACACACACACACACACACACACACACACACACACACAATCTGTACTAAGACTGCAGGACTGCTTTAGTTATCACATTACCATTACATTGGTTGTTTAACAAATATAGAAGTCATATCACTGGACCTTTCCATTTCTTCATTCAAGTAATTAAGAAAAACATGGAAGCACTGCCTATTTTCAGGGTTCTCCTAGATTTATTTCACTGAAAATATAAACGACTGTCTTGGAGAATAATATGTTTGAAGGTACAATTTCAGAAAAGAACGGATAAGTGAATTTAGTCTATTTATGAACATTTCCGTTTGATGCATACGGTCACATTAGATTTAGTCTACAAGTCTCTGAAAAGCACATTTCACACACACACTGTGTTTTTAAATATTTATGATCACAATATTCTCTCAAACGCAGGCCAATTATGGGTTTAGAATGGTCCCTTAATGTAACATTAAATAAATGAATACAAGATGACTAAAATACAGGTGTTTAATATCCATTACAAATTATTTGGGTGATTGTATTTCCTCCAAAATGCTCAAAGAAAATGAATGAGATGGATTTATTTATTGGAAAATTGTCTATGATGGCAAACGGTCAGAACCGGTCATTAGAATTGGTGCATATTCCACAACGGGAACATTGTGTCCAAACAAGCAGGCCATCAAATCCTCTACCCGTGGGTAAATAGAGTGGTCCGCAGTTGAAGAGGTGTGTTCTTCAGGCCACAGCTCTCAATACACTACACCCTCTCTGTCGTGTCTGATTAATGTCTATTTAACCCTTTAAGCTGTAAGGTCACAAATGTACTGATTAGAATGTCCTTAACTGAACATTCTAATTCTGATGTAACAATCACTGCTGGTAATTGAAAGCAATGGAGTTCTAGAACACTTATAATTTGACTTAGAATAAAAAAAATAAATAAAAAAAACACTTTTCAAAGGATTATAGGAAATGCCTTTGTAATTTTTCTAATTTGACAGTCTGCACAATACTGGTCAGCTGAATCACAGAGTGCACGAGTGAATGTACATGCCATAGAAATATAGATTTAATTTTATGAAACGTCCTGCGCTAGAACTAGAACACTAATCCCTGGCGTAGTGGCATATCAAACGGTGTAAATTAAAGTGTAAATAAACGGTGTCATATGCAGTTTGCCATAATGTCACTTGGGGAAGGAGGGTATCAGTTGGCCAGGTTATGAATCTTAAAGGCTGTTACCTACAGTCTTTAATTTTATTTAAAAAATGGATTATGGTGTAAGTAAATAATAATCGTGAAATAATGAAACACCAAATAATGCATTTTGTGCCGTGCCGTGCGTTACATATAATATGCATTTTGTGCCGTGCGTTACATATAATAATATGCATTTTGTGCCGTGCGTTACATATAATAATATGCATTTTGTGCCGTGCGTTACATATAATAATATGGACGATGTAACAAACTGAACATGTATAGCATAAAGCCTCCTATGGCATTCTACATACATGATATTGCAGTATGTGATCAACCGTCCTTTGTAAGAAAGTAATGAGAACCAAATAAATATATATATCTTTTTTTGCTCACTGTTATTTTTATAAATTATTTCTACAACACCCTGCCTTTGGAAAAATGGTCATTGTCAGATTATAGCAAATACAAAATAAAACGGTAAAGTGGGAAATCGGAGAAAAAATGCTCAATAATGATTAAGAAACACGAGGGCCTGGAAATGTTTCTGCTGCATTGGACATTAGTTTGCTTCAGTGCATCAGGCTCCTGGAGGAGTTACGCTTCCCTGTGCTATTCTTTCCTCTGTCTACAGCGAGCATTGATCTCCCACAATTCACCCCTTTCCTCCCCATCAAACACGGAGCTGTATGAATCTTAGAGAGAGAGACATGTAGTGTTATCCAGCTGTAGTCATTCATATAAAACCCCAAGGCCCAAGGACAAAAGTATTAATAAAAAAACACAAAAACAGTAATACTTTAAGAGCGTATATCACCAGAAACATTACTACTGCTAGACCTTAGTGATTCACTGTGTGCTTAAGTGACTGCAGTGCTGTGTCTTTGTGGCCTTGTAGCAGTAATTGTGAAAACAACGCCTTGAATAGTGGTGTGAAAAACAGAATCGATTCGATTGTTTGTCTGGCAGACGAACGCAAACGCCCGGATGGAAGAGCGGGAAAGGGGGAGAGCTCCAGATTGGGAATGGGGGAGAGCTCCAGATTGGGAATGGGGGAGAGCTCCAGATTGGGAATGGGGGAGAGCTCCAGATTGGGAATGGGGGAGAGCTCCAGATTGGGAATGGGGGAGAGCTCCAGCTGCTTTTTTTCCCCCGGGAGTAAAAGGCGGCGCTATTTTAAGGTTCCGGCTCCGTGGAATTAAGGGTGGACATCGCCGCGCAGTCTGAAGTCTTACGGCAGATGACTTTCCCGTTGGAAGTAAGGAGTCTTAGAGGGTCTGTATGAGGGGATATTTGTTTGGCGCTGATTGAATGAGGCAACCGGCTGGATGACACTTCTACAGTGTATACCAGCCTATCATATGGAGTGCCAAAATGAACCATGTAGAAATGAGAGTATGTGTATCAGGGCTGCCATCAGTGGAGAGGGAAACTGGTCACGTTGTCCCTAGCCCTATAAGGGGGGGGGGGGGGGGGGGGTTGGATTGTCTCTGGCCTGGGAATAATATAATAATATAATTTTAATCCTGGGCTTTCACCTGGTAGCCCTGATATAGACTCTAACCTGCCTGTTGGTTCACATGGCTTATAGTAACCCAAGTGGAGAGAATCACTAACACAAAAACTACATTTTTTATTGTTTAACATTAAAAATGATTTGGCATAAGACTGCCTTCTTTCTTTTTTTACCAACAGCTTGAATGACCAGGAAACCAACTGTTTTGAGAGGAAATCAGACTTTGAGAGAGTTAGCAATTCCCTGGGTATCTTCTCTTGTCTTCAGCAGCCATCCCTGCCATCGTCAGTCTAAATGCCCTGCAGGTCCGCCCTCAAAGGGAACGAGCGTGTTAAATGCCCCGCAGATCCGCCCTCAAAGGGAACGAGCGTTTTATCAGGGTAGCAGCGCTGGGATCAGAAATCCAGCTCAAAGGACGTGTCGTATCCACAGTGGGAATACTTTAGGGATAAGAATTTGAATGTCTCAGTCAGCCTTCTCAATAGCATGATGCAGCACAAGCTAGCTGTGGCTACTAGTAATGCTAGCAGTAGTGCAGAAGAATATGAATATAAATATGAATATAAAATTATTGGTGAAGAAAGTCTGTGGTTATTATGGGCCTGATTTAATAACTTTAGCATGTGCAAAACCTTCTAGCACGTGCAAAACCAATAACATGGCCAATGATTGATTGGTCATGATATTTATTTTGCACCAATCAGTGGTTGTTTTATTAGTTTTGCACATGCAAAAGGACTTAGCAGATCACACCCTATGTGAACGCCTAATTAATTAGTTGGGTACGTTACAGTCAATGTTGGTGATATCACTTTACCATTAATGATTCATATGTTTATGAAATTAAATAATGATTACAGGCACTTTGAATGGAGATACACCTCAAGTCTCACAAGACCAGTGTTCTGTTGTGTACTTATTATGAGGCTGTGAGTGCAAAGCTGGTAGCACACTTGCACTGACAGAAAACCACCAGCAGAGGGAGTAAACCCAGGTGAGATACTGTACTGCCCTGACATATACAGTATATGTTGTGTGTGTGTGTGTGTGTGTGTGTGCGCGTGCGTGCCTGTATGTGTGCATGTGTGTGCGTGCATGCATGTCTACATGTGTGTCTGCCTGTGTGTGTGTATATATGTGCCTGTGTGTGTTTGTCTGTGTGTGCGTGCCTGAGTGTGTGTTTGTGTATTATGTGACTGTGTGTGTGCTTGTGTGTGTGTGTGTGTGTGTGTGTGTGTGTGTGCACGTGCCTGTATGTGTGCATGTGTGTGCGTGCATGCATGTCTATATGTGTGTCTGCCTGTGTGTGTGTATATATATGCCTGTGTGTGTTTGTCTGTGTGTGCGTGCCTGAGTGTGTGTTTGTGTATTATGTGACTGTGTGTGTGTGCTTGTATGTGTGTGTGTGTGTGTGTGTGTGTGTGCTCGTATGTATTACGTGGCTGTGTGTGTGTGTGTGTTTGTCTGTGTGTGTGCATGCCTGTGTGTGTTATGTGGCTGTGTGAGTGTGCTTGTATGTGTGTGTGTGTGTGTGTTATGTGGCTGTGTGTGTGTGTGTGTGTGCGCCTGTGTGTGTGTATTATGTCGCTGTGTGTGTTTGTCTGTGTGTGCGTGTCTGCGTGTGTGTGTGCGTGCGTGCCTGTGTGTTATGTGGCTGTGTGTGAGTGTGCGTGCCTGTGTGTGTGTTATGTGGCTGTGTGTGAGTGTGCGTGCCTGTGTGTAATTTCTAATACACTCTAAGCAAGTCTGACTCATGTTGGAGCTGAACTTGTGAGGAAGACTTTGAGACAGATATACAGAGCACATCACTTTGAGACAGATACACAGTGCATATCACTTTGAGACAGATACACAGTGCACATCACTTTGAGACAGATACACAGTGCACATCACTTTGAGACAGATACACAGTGCACATCACTTTGAGACAGATACACAGTGCACATAACCATGTGGTGTGAAACAAAAGGGAGAAATATTAATGTTTTTCTCACCACTTTTAGATAATGCTTAATTTGTTCATCATCTTACTGCTTTATGAATCTTAAATTCTGTTGGCTCCTGCCCGATTGGCTCCAGGACAGTATTGCTACATCTCTCAGCCAGACATCAGGGTGTAACCCACGCAGTGTCTAACACACAAAACACACAACATCATCTGCGGCTTCGCAGACCAAATGCTGTGCTTCTGTGCAATTTGTTTCTTACAGTACTGACAGTTATAAAAATGCAGTGTTGGCTTGAGATTTAAACCTATTTAAACATAATAGCCCAGAAGTGCATTTCTGCAGCAGGAGGACATCAAGGTTTTATAAAAAATTACATCAAAGAACATCAAACGCATCACATTTCTTCTGGAATGTTCTAGGCAAATTAAACTTGCACATTATGGAAATACAGGGATTTAGGTTGTCCAGTTCACAAAGGATCATGTGACATCAATTGAGCACGTAAAAGCCTACAGAGCAACTAAGGTGGCAGCATTGAATGCGATGTGAATTGCATCTAATAACACTTACCAGAGGCTTGACGGTAAATGTAAAATGCAATTACTAATATGTTAAGTTACTAATATGTAAATTGTTTTTAAACATTGAAACATGTAGTGATTACTATGAGAATATCAAGAATGTGCCACGTCATTGAGTTATGAGTAGCCTAATAGCTTTATCAACTTAAAATTTCACAAGCCTATTACATAGCCTACCTGTTTTAGATATTTATACACGTGCGAGTAAATGAGTTATAGTCATGTAAGGCAAAAATCCGAGTTAGGGCCACTCGCGCCTTCCCAGTCAGCCTCTAAGCGTGCGTGTGAGAAATGGAAGGCAAACACGTCAGTGGTGCCAGTCAAAAGGAAAAACGCTGTCTGGTCTGGAGTTTCAAAACTTTATTTCTGCACGCGACGAATCAAAGAGTTAGTTAATCCATTAAGCTTCATCAATCGGGGTTTTAGAAGGAGACTTTCAACACAACAAGTGATGGTTGTCCCGGATATCAAATCTGCTTTAACGGGCGTGGAAATAGCAGAATTAGCCTACCTACTTGCATAATTACACAGGCGTGGCAGGGTCTAATTTGTTTTTTGTCTGTTACATTTTTTCGTTCCGTTTAATCCTGTTGATAATGTCCAAGGTGGTTCCATTGCAGCAGTGCCCTGCAGCGTACCTGCGAGCGGCGCGGTGAGTGACTTTGTATTGCGCTCATCGTTGCAGGAGGAGGATCCATGTGCTCACAATGACGTCGCTTGGCAAGTCTGTCTCCCTCGCAGTTTTTATCAGTCTTCTGTCTGGGAGATAGAAAATCAGAAATGTTCTATTACAGGAAGAAAATGGAAAATATCCAAGGAAGCTGTCTTAATGTTCGGCGTCAGTCGTGGCATTTAAAGTGCACCCTGCAGTTGTAGATTAGCGACAGTTAGCCTAATGCTGAAATGCGAAGGTGTCTAACCTACTTCTCCGCGCTTCGCACTGTCACAACTGAAAGTAGTGGATGTCTGTGCTAGTGGACGGAGTAACTAAACGTCAGCTTTTACACAGGATATTGGAAAGGAAAAAAACTGGTTATTTATTTATTTTTCTTATTTGGCTTATTGCTTATACGCAATAAAGCCACCTGACTAAGTTGGATGTCGCAATTAAGGTAAGGATGCAAAATTGTAGTATAGCCTAATGGGTTGGATACAGTAACTGATCAACTTTAAACTGTAACTTCAGAGACATTTAATTTGTGAGTGGTTGATAAACCGATGTTTCACATTAAATGTTATTTTAGTGCAATTTTTGTTCGGGGAACAATATAGCAGCTTCAACCATAGGCCATTACCATGGACACGCTCGAAATTTGACTACAACAGTTTAAAGACTGTATAAACTGCAGTAAACAAATATGACAGTAATATAGGCGACATATTAACAATAGCGAAATATGTTTAATCTATTTTGACTGCATTGTTTAAACTACGTTTAACTTCGCCTATGCGCTTACAGCAAAGATAACCCCATCATCATACAAAATAAGAGAAAATGATTTGTGGACTTTCGTATCGACATTGCTAACTAGCCTAGCTTACTCTACGACGTCCATGAACTTCTCTCTCGCCCCACTGAAAACATGCGATCGTGAACAATAATAGTCCCAAACTGTCAAATTCTTGTCGTGAGTGCAATAACTAGCTACATCATTTATTCCTGCTCATTGTAGTCTATAGGCTAGTCTGCACTTTTTACCAAACGTCGTGCGTTGCTCATCAACGATGTAAAAGTAAGTGTTCAGTATAATCTATGCATAGGTGTCATATGTAAGGGTTTCTGATTTGTTTTCTCGCATTTATAATACTTCAATGACAAAACGTAAGGCACTGAAATTATACATTTAAAATGCATTCGCGGAGGCAATATAGTTATGACCTTACGCTTTACCTGAATAAATGTGTCAAACACGAACACTAACTGGAATGGATACAATGGTAGTATTTTGAAGACAAGTTTAAGGCCAGTGTTCTAACGCTGGTTCAGACAAACCACACTTTTTCTGACATTTAGGCTTTTCAAAACTTAATCTCTCGCTAACAGTAGCCTGCTCTGTTGCCTTAAGGGAGTAAGAATTTCTAGGTAATGTCGCAGCACTGATGTCGCTACGAGGCCTATGAATGCTAGAATGACAGGTAGTTTATCCAATCCGCGAACAGCTTTATCGTGTTTTTCGGCAAAGTTTGTGCTTTTATCCAATGGCAGAGCACCAGAGACGATGGTTGACGAGACGGCTACAAAACCACGTGATGTCTTTTAAAGCGATATGTTCCTATTTGCTCTGGGGTTTATATAAGAAAAGCGAAGGCAAGTGTTGCGTAGCTTATAATACAGCCTCCCCCGGAATAGTAGTCTGCCAAAACTGCATTTAAGTAAATAATGCTATTAAGCAAATGACAGTTTTTGAAAAAACTATAAACTATCATGCTTTATAACAACATGCGGTTTGCATTTTAAATATAAACAACCTTCATAATTTCCTAGACATTATTTATGATGACAAGCACGGCCCAACTCGTCACCACTCCCACCCACTCCCCACTCCCCATTCCCCAGTAGTCCAGATATTCGGCCCGTTCGCTGTATAGGCTATACTGCGCACTAATCTGAAAAGCGAAACCTCACAGGTATACTTGCGTTTCCGCTCAGTTTGACACTTATATATTTTTTGTTTAGTCCTCTTTAAAATAGTTGTAATAATGTGATGATACCATCGTGTGATGTTATTGGGCTTAAATATACAAGGGCAGTTGAGTTAACGATCTCCAAAATATCTCATCTTACGCCGGCTTCTCTTCGATAACTGTCCCTGTCACTGTCAGGGAGACATAGCAAGGCTCACAGCGTACAGTTTGGCTCTTATGTGTAGCCTGTGCCTGAACTGTGAACTGTCAGTCAACTGTAAAGCAAATCGCATTATGTAGCACTCATTATTTATTCTACATGTATGTACACGGTACATAATAAAGTAATCTGAGAAGCAATGTCAAAATAGTCTTATTTTGACATTTAATGAAAAAAAGTGCCATTTAACTCAGAATGGAATATTATTAATTGAAGTATTATAATTTGTTTATTTACTGTTGTGCTCATCCTCGCTATACATGTATTATCACAGAAATCTATAGACCGGTATTAATATATAATTTTTTAACATATACTTTCTATGTGGCCTATGTAGAGTTCAGAATTTAGTTACAGCATCTATGATCTGTATACTTTATACAAAAAGAAAATTGAAGCAGAAAGGGTGAATTGATTTTCTAAATTCAATTTAACAGATGTATCAATGATTCAGCCATGGAGACCAAAAGATACCAAGGTTTCCCAGAAGGAGTAGACATGGAACGGAGAAGGAATCCAACGTCAAACGCAGTGGGGTACGTCTGTGCCATGGAAGAGGAGAATAAGACCAACAGCGACGTCCTCGTGGACATAGTAAATATCGCGTGTTCTCCAAACACCATCGCAGGCGTTAAAGAGAGCAGAGGAGAGGTCATGAATTGTGCCCCAATCTCCCTGAGCCAGAGTCAACAGCAGTTTGTTTTTCCGATGAACAACGCCGCCAACGGCGTCAAACTCGAAATGGACTCCAAAGAGCTTTCCAAGACTGTGGCGGAGTCGATGGGCCTCTACATGAACGAAGCGCGGGAGGCCGACTATTCCTTCAGCCCGCAGACCGCACAGGGGCGGGGCGTGTGCACTCACGGGAAACTGCACCTGGTCAATAACCCGCCCGCCTCAGCGGCCTGCCCCAAGCCCAAACCCGCGGGGCTGTTAGTTTCGGGTCCGTACTCCGCGATGCCCCGCCCGTCTGACATGGCCAAAATGGCGTGCGCCTCTGGAGTCCCTCCAGGGCCTGAGGGCCGTTTGACCCCGGCCCTCGACTGCAGCCCCAAAAACTCAAACAACGGCTCCACCTGCAGCCCCGTCAGCGGCAGTTTTGTATCGTCCACCGCCAGCCCCCCCGGCTTTGGGAAAGCCTTCCCGCCCGCGAGCAGCCCCCTCAGCCACGCCTCCGCCCTGCCCTGTCTCGCTCACGGGCCCCACCCCAGGATCCCCACCACTTGCAGCCCCATTAGCACAAGCAACATGGGGTCCCCCCTCTCCAGCCCCCTTAATGTGATGAAATCCCCCATTTCCAGCCCCCAGAGCATGGGGAGCGTGAGGTCGCCGCCCTCCTGTAACCCCAACTTGAGGTCATCGGTGTCCAGCCCCTCCGGTAGCTGCGGACATAACCACAGTGTGCGGGAATCGATTTCTAGCCCGGGAAACGGCAATTCTATGTCCGTGTCTAGTCCTCCTAATTCGACGGGCTTCCCCATGTGCAGCCCTGCAAGTGGACTGGGCCTCGTACAGAACGGGGCTCACAGTCCCTGTAAGACGGACCAAGACTTCAGCAGGTTTGAGTTCCCAAAGGTGGAGAAAATGGACAGCGAGCTGTACAGCGTCGGGCTGGACGAGATGGGCATGGTGAAGTACATAAAGAACGAGCCGGACTGCTCGAGGAGCGTGTGCGTGAGCACCGACCGCAGCTACGTACTCAGCTCGCCCTTCGCCATGCGCATAAAAAGCGAACCAAACAAAGAGTCGGCGTGTTTGAATCCCCAATACAACGGAGAGCGGCACTCTTTGAACCTTTTTCCCGCTGCGGAGACCACTTACTTGTCCTTGAGGGATAACGTAGATGAACACAGCCTCTGTGGGATTTTAGGACCGCCGGTATCTCTACTGAACGGCAACTGCCAACCTGATGCTTTTTCTAACAATGTCTTGCCTAAGGGGATTAAACAGGAGTCTAAAGATGGCAGCTATTACCAAGAGAATAGCAACATGCCGGCGTCGGCCATTGTTGGCGTTAATTCAGGTGGGCATTCATTTCATTACCAGATCGGAGCACAAGGAACAATGTCTTTTTCCCGGCATGATGTGAGGGACCAGGCGAACCCCTTGCTGAATCTAATCTCTCCCGTCGCTGCATTTATGGAAGCCTGGAAGCCACATCCTGGCTTGCCACAGAATGCTTTAACACCCCGAGGTGAACCATATCCGGGTCAAAGGTGCATGGCAGACAGCATGGCAAGGTAAGGAGAAAGCCACGTACGCGGTAATTATGTCTTTTTTTTATTTGTTTAGTTTTTCTTTTATCTTTGTTTCGTGGGATTTGTGTGGATTTGTGAAACAAGCCAAGTTTGCCGTTTCACTTTAAGATAAATTGTGGAATTATGAATGACATGCGTCTATAGAAATATGAATATGGATTAAGCAAATTGCAAAAAAAAGTCTGGTTTCATCTGTGAGGCAGAAAATAGAGGAAACTCTTTAATTTCACAACAGGTGGAAGCCCTTTTATAATCTGTATTTCAGATTCTGCCATTTTTGTCATACAAAAGTACACATCGCTGCTGCATATATCAACCTTATAATTAAAATTAATAGTTGTAATTTCAGTCGGTTTGTCAGCCAGTGTTTTGTTGGTATTTCTTGCCTCAGGTGAAGGGAGTGGGTTTTTCTGATGATGAGAAAATATCACATTTGGTTCTCATATTAAGGTGTATTACAGTTGTGGGTTTATTTTCTTGGATATGTTTGTGAAATTGGACCTCATACCTAGCTCCATATGACATTAAATCCTGCTGAACAAATTGTTATAAAATTCTAAAGTCATTGTTGATGACAATGAAGATTATAATTATTGAATAACATCCAACATTTAGTCAAACGGATGATGTAGTTCAGACAGACGTTGAACTGGAGAACGAGACATTAAACAGTATCTGGTTTTTAACAGCCCTGTTCTCTGCTAATCCCAACCTTGCAATTATAAACGTTACAGTCGGTACCAGCATTATACATGAAATGATTGAATTTGCACGTAACCATTTATAAAGGATTGATTAGCATTTTTATATTAGATTTGTGTAAACAGAAGGAGTGAATCTAAGCCGGGGTGGCTTTCGTACGGCTCTCCATCGGGCTTCTTTTTCCAACCCTTCTGCAAGTGTTCAAAAAATAAACATGAGACTGCATGATACATTTATTTCCATTTGCTTTCATTTATTACAGCTTTTATCATTTCAAACTGTTGAGTCACATTTCCCACAGCTGATACACATTTGCTTATAATATTGTTCCATTAACATGCTGAAAATAATCTTCCAGCATGTTAAGTGTTGACTGTGTGTGTGAATGTGTGTGTGTGTGTGTGTGTGTGTGTGTGTGTGTGTGTGTGTGTGTGTGTGTAACACAAGGGGACAGGGAGGAGTGTGTGTGTATGTGTGTGTGTGTGTGTGTGTGTAACACAAGGGGACAGGGAGGTGTGTGTGTGTGTGTGTGTGTGTGTGTGTGTCTGTGTGTGTGTGTGTGTGTGTGTGTGTAACACAAGGGGACAGGGAGGTGTGTGTGTGTGTGTGTGTGTGTCTGTGTGTGTGTGTGTAACACAAGGGGACAAGAGGTGTGTGTGTGTGTGTAACACAAGGGGACAGGGAGGAGTGTGTGTGTATGTGTGTGTGTGTGTGTGTGTGTGTGTGTGTAACACAAGGGGACAGGGAGGTGTGTGTGTGTGTGTGTGTGTGTAACACAAGGGGACAGGGAGGTGTGTGTGTGTGTGTGTGTGTATGTGTGTGTGTGTGTGTGTGTGTGTGTGTGTAACACAAGGGGACAGGGAGGTGTGTGTGTGTGTGTGTGTGTGTGTGTGTGTAACACAAGGGGACAGGGAGGTGTGTGTGTGTGTGTGTGCGTGTGTGTGTGTAACACAAGGGGATAGGGAGGTGTGTGTGTGTGTGTGTGTGTGTGTGTGTGTGTGTGTGTGTGTGTGTGTGTGTGTGTGTGTGTGTGTGTGTAACACACGGGGACAGGGAGGTGTGTGTGTGTGTATGTGTGTGTGTAACACAAGGGGACAGGGAGGTGTGTGTGTGTGTATGTGTGTGTGTGTGTGTAACACAAGGGGACAGGGAGGTGTGTGTGTGTGTGTGTGTGTGTGTGTGTGTGTGTAACACAAGGGGACAGGGAGGTGTGTGTGTGTGTGTGTGTAGGATATTGCCCTCTGTCCACCCTTACAGTACAGTAGCATGTGACCACAACAGCACTGTGAAAACAAATACTTGGCCCGGGTACTGTACTGTAACAGGAAAGCAAAGGCAAAGGTTGTTCCTTATCAAGGGGCTGTATTCAACAACGAAGCTTTATTGAGCCGTTATTTTTGAAGAGGTGTCGCCAAAAAATCTAATATAGACACAAAAATGACTTTAAGTCAGTATCTGTGTAGTAGGTTCCCAAGTAGGCCCCCAATCCCATGCAGCTTTCAGACAATGGTGTTGTTTTCTCTTCTGAAATATCATTACTTGTGTTTGTAATTATTTCCATCAAGATAAGTATTGGCACAGAAATAAAAAGAAATTCTCAAAACGTCTAATTTGCACGTGAGCTAAGAGGCGAATTGAAATCAGAATCTACAGTCAAAAATGTTTCAGTCTCCAGAACATGATCCGCAAGTCACTGGCAAAATTATACTGGCTATATTTTACCCTATAACGTCCACATCAGATAGGCTAGTAAATGTGTACATTTGTGTGGGTGTGTATACATCGGTCATTGTAATGGTTTGTAGAGCTAAAACCTGGATCTTTTTTTGAGAAGCATTTTGCTGATCATATTTTGCTGTCCTTTTCATTGCAAAAAAAAAACAATCTTCCATAGCTGCTGTGGGCTTTCATGGAGACATGTTATTTTCTGTTTTCACAACATGATAAGATTAGCTTGAATTGGGGTTAAGGATAAGAGATTAGCTCTGAGGACGATTGGGCAGTTCAGAATACTGGTGGGCCTATCTGTAGAGCTCTGGCATGCTCAGATAATCATGCCGTCACTTAAAATACAAAAATCAATTTTACTCGTGCTAGGAAGCCAATCTACTTTATCATAAAAAAAATAGTTAGGCCTTATCATTCGCTTTTACGCAAATGTACTCACATGTTTACATTTACGATTACAGGAGTACATTTTGTTTACTCAATAATAATTTAACAGCTGTGCGTTATTTAATGCCTATTGTTATCAATAAATGCCAGAGTTTAAATAATTGTTGTTAGATAATAACTATACATAAATACATTTTTTTTTAAAGTCTGTATTTGAATTGTGAAAAGAACTGCTGTGAGATTGGGACCAAACTGGCCCATATGGACAGAATGGCAGCCATTGTTGTTTTAATGAAATGCAGCTCTGCTACGGCTTGGAGCTACAGTATCTAGCTCAGTGTCTAGCTCAGTATCTAGCTCAGTATCTAGCTCAGTATCTAGCTCAGTGTCTAGCTCAGTGTCTAGCTCAGTATCTAGCTCAGTATCTAGCTCAGTGTCTAGCTCAGTATCTAGCTCAGTGTCTAGCTCAGTATCTAGCTCAGTGTCTAGCTCAGTGTCTAGCTCAGTGCACTATGTGGTCGAAGGCCTGGGGAGGGCCTTTATTTTATTTTTCTCTCTAGCTGATTTTCATGATCAGTGGAAATATTTACTCAGCATTTGAGAAACGATAGAAACAAAAGGGAAAAAAAGAGGGAAGTAAAGGGCCTCTGTTCTCTGCTGCTTCAGGTGTGGCTCTACGGAGGTGATGCTGCTTGTTAACAACGGCTCATTAGTGAAATTATTATTCACACTGCGTGCAAGGGCACCTGTTCGATGCCAACAGTAACTTTCAAAGGTGCGCGACTGCCGGGAGACAGTTTGATGGGTTCCAGATGAAAGACAAGATTGGAAAGCTTGAAGGAAATTATTGCCTCTCTGCTGTACAGTCACTGATGGTATCAGAAGCTAATTGCATTGTTTCTGATGTATCATTTCTTATTTCACTCACTCCCCCACATCTACATGCATTATCAAGTTCTGATCCTTTTCCATTTTTCATTTAATGTTGTAGTTTTTCTATTTGTTGGAACTTTTATCCAGAAAAAAAGATAAATAAGATCAATTAAACAGTTGGTTAAAACACATTATAGTAGTTACCTACTTATAGATCTAGGTAAAAACCTGTGTGCCGACTGCCACCATTTTTTCTGCTCTCTTGAGAAACTTAGGGCCTGATTTACTAAGACCTTTAGCATGTGCAAAACCTTTTAGCACACGCAAAACCAATAACATGACTAATGATTGGTCATGGTATTTGTTTTGCACCAATCATTGGTTGTTTTTTTAGTTTTGCGTGTGTGCTAAAAGGATTTGCACATGCTAGAGGTCATCGTAAATCAGTGTTGAATGTTTGAAGTTTTTCCGCAGAGTATGTTCCTCATTAAGTTTAGACAGGATCTTTTCAAGCCTACAATGCGACCGTTTATTCCTCACAAAGTTGTTAAAAATGCAGGTTTTTAATCAAATAATAGTGTCTATATTTATACATTTGAGTCATTGCTCTACTTTCCCCATATCAGGTGAACATGGTTTGGCAACAGTCTTGAACTTTTGATTCTCTTTGGTTCCAGTGAGATTGATTTGAATAAAATTAGAAAGAGGAGTCGGTTGCCTTGACGACACTTTCCAAAGCAATCAGCTGAGTCCTGAGTTTCTAGCTCCAACAAATCAGTCTGCCAAGGGAGAACATGCTGCTTAGAGTACTAACTGCAGATATGATCATTCATTTCTTTATCAAATCATAGTTTAATGTTCATTCAAGTAATTCTTGGAAATAACCTCATTTTGAACCAACGAAAGATGTTCAGTGAACACATGCTGTAGTAAGTTATCTGGCAAATGATTTTGCGCATTCATTGCTTGCTACTAAAAAAAATAAAAAAAATTGAATTGGCCTGTAAATTATTATTTTTTTAAAGCAATTAACTGCCATTTTTACAAGCATTTTACAAGAGCTTTGACATGAGCCAAGTTAATTGGCTTATTTATTTTGGTATCTTGGAATTACAGAAACTGAAACTGCTTAATTGCAAATAATGTCAAAACAGTGATAATCAACAAAATCTCCTGGGGAAAAAAAGGCAGGCAAAATATACATAGGCATATGTGTTGTTTCTCAGCTGTGACAAAGCATAATGACTACGAAAATGTATTTATGTAGATTAATTTCCCTCTGCAGCACGTGAAATAAATCTTGTGATATCTGGGCCCTGACACACTGGGAGATTTACAGTACCCAGTCTGACACACACTGGAGATTTACAGTACCCAGTCTGACACACACTGGAGATTTATAGCACCCAGAGTATCGGTTTCAAACACAGAGCCTGGTGAGTTAGCTGAGTCACGCTTTCTTTCATGTTTAACCTGGTGAGCCTCTTTTAGCTTCAGTACTGGCTCAACAGCTTGCTCTATTTTAGAGTAGTCTGTTCCCAAGTAGAGCAATCTTTAAAAAAATACATATAATTTAGTTTGTATCAGCTGCAAACAAATGACAGTGATCAATGTCACAATGTTAAGTACTATAGTGAATAATTTTTTATTTAAAAAACAGTAGTATGTAGATACGGCGATTGATTAAAGTGATTCCTTTAAGTCTCATAGGATCTCACAGAGAATAAAATGGGTTAAAGATGAATCAATTGCATCATGTTCCCAAAAGTGGGAATATTCTAAACATGTACCAAATTATTTACATTTTTAATTCCTAAACAATTTAGTACATGTTTAGAATTTTCCCTAAATATTTAAATCTTAATTTTATATGTTATTGATATTTTATTCATAGCCAATCTAATTCTCTAGAGCCATATTTCCACTGCTGTGAAACCCCTGGACTCCACCTCCCATAAGCCCATTTGGCATTTTGAATACACCCCCAACCACTGTGATGTGTGGAGTTTTTTTTCTATGTAGTTTTGTTAATGTTACACCATTTGGATTTTTGTTTAAAGCATCTTTTGAAAAAAATTTTTTTTTTAATTGTGTAGCAGTGTGGTGGTATGTTTTCAGTAATTTCACTTGAAATGAAATTAGTTTGAAAATTAAAATGAAATTAGAACACTGATGTGGGAGATGGAAGAGTTTGCCATGTTTCCTGACATCTTGTCTCCAGATTTAAGCAGCGAAATTGAACTCTTTCTAAACGTGAATATCTCTGCTGTGTCCTGTGCTCTAGACTGTGCTCTAGACTGTGCTTAGGTCAGCTGGGAACAATCATTGACAAGCCTGACTTATGTCAACAAAGCGCTCAGCAAACTGTCCGTGTTTCATAAATGAGTGCATTGACTCATACTACACAATCACTCCATTTAAATATACTGTATGGATGTCATTTTAAAATTCTTCAAATTGTTTTTCTCTCTCGGTGAACACAGCATTTTGCTGGGAGAATCTCTGTATTTGAATTAAGTTGCAGATAATTTCTGATTTGCTTAATTGCAATAGCATTTTCTGAATGGCTTTAGCTTTGTAGCTAGTGTTCAATGCTTTACTCTGCTGCTGTTTAGGAGATCTTCTCCAGACCGCTGGGGGTAAAAGTACAGTAATTCCCCTGAGGGGCAGACGTAATTGACAAATAGTCGACTACCTTATTGAGCATTAAACAAACAGCAACAAAGAACTAGAGACTCTGAAACAAAGACAACCGATGAAGTATTTCTGTGCACTGCGCCATGCAAGTATCTCTTTCATATGGGGATTTTAATTTCTAATTGTTATCTTTTTTAATGGTTGAAAACCAACCTGGAAACGCTTACAGATTTTCACATTTAACATCCCAAGATTAAAATAGGCAACATACCTATGGCTAAAAATACTGTATTGAAAGCAAGTGCTTACTTATGTACCCATGTGAGATGAAGCCTTCTCTATCTTAGGACTAACAGACAGCGTAACCAAAGGAAATAACAACTTTGATTTGACGTTCGTTCAAAAGTCAACTAGAGGCCAATCCATGACAGACACACTTATATACGCAACTCCCAAAAAAGAGATCTACCACTCAACAAATTTAGACATAAATTTATTGTGCAGAATAATATACACAACGCTGACGCGTTTCGACAGTGTCTTTCTCAGAGCATTGTGATCTAATGGGCTGAAAGTAATTTAAAAATGTTTCTTATTTTTGCTTTTTCATATGAATATACCCCGGGACCAGCACCTCAACCCATTAATTCAGAAAGGGCTTCTAGTGGTGCCAGCAGCCTATCTTCAAATATATATATATATATATATATATATATATATATATACAGTATATATATACACACGTGTATATGAGCACCATGATTCATTGGACACATTTTATGTTATTTCGGTTCTGTAATCTCGCACATTGAGTTTGAAAGGATACAATGACGAAGTGCAGACTGTCAGCTTTAATTTGAGGGTATTTTCATATCGAATGAACCGTTTAGAAATTATAGAACCTTTTGTACATAGCCCCCCCCATTTTCGGGCATCAAAAATATTGGACAGTTTAAAATAATGTAGAATAGAGTCATCATTTTTAATATTTGGTTATCCTTTGCATGCCATGACCTCCTGATGTCTGTGACCCAACAATATCAAAAGACTCTTGATATCTTATTTTGTGGTACTTCTACAAGCGATAATATAACCTTTCTGCATTTGAATGGATCTCTATGGGAATTGGGGGGTGGGACTAGATTTAGCTGTAAACTATGCTGTAACAGTATGGAATACATGTTTTGGCAAAATGGCTGTAAGTCATCAAGGGTCTGAGGTATCAAACGAACCTCAACCATCACTCTGCTGCCAGATATGCAGTAGATATGGATGGATCACTTTTAGGGTTGTTTCTCCTGACAAATTTTCCTATTGAACTCTATGGAAAAATAAGTCATGAGAAGAAATCCTTCAAGTTGTCCATATCTCATGCATATCTGGCAGCAGAGTGATGTTTTAAGGCTTGTTTGATACGTCAGATCCTTGATGACTTAAAGCCATTTAGCCAACCATGTGTTCCATACTGTTCCAGTGTAATTTACAGCTAAATCTAGTGCCACCCCCCAATTCCCATAGAGATCCATTCAAATACCGAGAGGTTATAGTATCACTATTGTCTTTGTATCCTTTCAAACTCAAAGTTTAGAGTACAGAACCAAAATAACAAAAAAATGTGTCACTGTCCAATGAATTATGGTGCTCACTGTATGTACAGTTGCACTCAAAATTATTCAACCCCCTTCACTTTTTGCACACTTTATTGTGTTGTAGATTTAATTTTAATCGGATAAAATTGCCATTTTTGCTCATCAAGCTACACTCAATAACCCATAATAACAAAGTGAAAACATGTTTTTAGAAATTTTTGCAAATGTATTAAAAATCTAAAACTGAAATCTCTCATGTGTATCAGTATTCAAACCCTTTGCTTTAATTTATTTTTAAAGTATCATATTTCATATTTGGTCTCATATCCTTTGCAGACACGTCTGTGACCCATCAACAGCAAAAGACTCTCGATATCTTATTTTCAGGTACTGTTACAAGCGATACTATAACCTCTCTGCATTTGAATGGAACTCTATGGGAATTGGGGGGTGGGACTAGATTCAGCTGTAAATTACACTGGTACAGTATGGAACACATGACTGGCGAAATGGCTGTAAGTCATCAAGGGTCTAAGGTATCAAACAAGCCTCAAATCATCACTCTGCTGCCAGATATTCTTCTCCTGACTTTTTTCCCCATAGAGTTCTATAGGAAAATGAGTCAGGAGAAGAAACCCTTAAAGGTTGTATCAGCGATTTTGGGTGGAAACATAAATGATCACATTCATCTGATTTTTCCTCACGATCCGCTAGCTGCCCGCCCCATAAGCAGGCCGTCAAAAAACCGCGTCTCTGTAGGCAGCCTATGCTCCGAGATCGTACACAAAAACAATGGTACTACCAACTACTCAAAACCAAAATAAACAGTATTCCAACCAATCACAATGATCTGCACAAACGTGACGTCACTTCTGAAGCGAAATCCCAAACAAACATACTTATGAATAATTATGTTATGTTTTAAAAAATAGTGTTCAAGCATCCAGAATTATAACCACGTTAATAACGTTTGTAAGAAACCAAACCGTTTGTAAATCCGTCAAGATTTCAGCGAGATAAGAGTATTAGCGTTTGTGCAGATCATTGTGATTGGTT
Organism: Synaphobranchus kaupii; assembly: GCA_029718625.1. Taxonomy (NCBI): domain Eukaryota; kingdom Metazoa; phylum Chordata; class Actinopteri; order Anguilliformes; family Synaphobranchidae; genus Synaphobranchus; species Synaphobranchus kaupii. The sequence continues at coordinate 143,261,004 of CM056376.1, read as the reverse complement.
GGAATACTGTTTATTTTGGCTTTGAGTTGTTGGTAGTACCATTTGTTTTTGTGTACGATCTCGGAGCATAGGCTGCCTACAGAGACGCGTTTTTTGACGGCCTGCTTATGGGGCGGGCAGCTAGCGGATCGTGAGGAAAAAAAAAATCATTTATGTTTCCACCCAAAATCGCTGATACAACCTTTAAAGTGACCCATCCATATCTACTCCATATCTGGCTGTAGAGTGATGCTTTGGAGCTCGTTTGATACCTTAGACCCTTGATAACTTACAGCCATTTCCATTTCCAATTTTATCCATTTAAAATTAAATCTACAACACAATAAAGTATGCAAAAAGTGAAGGGGGTTGAATCATTTTGAGTGCAACTGTATATTATTAATTTAAAAAAAAAAAATTTTAATTTTTTTTTTTATACAATTCCCTACATTTCCATTGAATTATGCTCGAACAAATTTATGTTTTGGGCAAATTTACTCAATTTACTAAATTTAATTTACTAAATGGACAATGTCTTTGTTATGTGGGGTCTTTTCTAGTATCAGATCCATCTGATCTCTTGTTTATTTGACCAATGAAAGCGCAGTTACCTGTTGATGGGAAAGAAGCAGGCCTCAGCTGCCCCCCCCCCCCCCCCCCCCCCCCCCGACAGATCAAAAGCGTGGTGGTGTTTTGAAGTTAGGGGGGCTCTCAGCGTTTCCTCCTCTGTCATAGCCTGTGCAGTTGTAGTGTGACTTCGCTTCGGCCATTTGGAAATTGGCTGAATTTACTGAATTTGCCTGAAACCATCATAAAGTGATACATCCACATCTACTGCATTTCTGGCAGCACAGTGATGGTTTGAGGCTTGTTTGATACCTCAGACCCTTGATGACTTACAGCCATTTAGCCAGCCATGTGTTCCATACTATCCCAGTGTGAATTACAGCTAAATCTACAGCCCCCCCCCCCCCCCCCCCCCCCATTCCCATA
>CM056376.1:143227892-143259532 GCA_029718625.1 Synaphobranchus kaupii | reverse complement strand
TTCGGCCAGAATGCAGCGTTGAACTCAATCAAATGCATTTTGTTGGAACGATGATATTTTGTAGTTCAAAATGTATAAGGCAGATGACACTGGTGGCAGTAAAATCAGTAAACTGTCCACCAGAAATCCGGTGGAAAATCCAGGTACAGAAAGTAATAATCCTCCCCAGTATTTTGTTCCAATCACCTGGATTTGCTCATTAACACAGTTACTCAGCCAGAAGGTAGAACTAATTAGTGAAATGAGCTAGCTGGGTTCATGGATGGAAGAAACATGTGGCAGGACTTTTACTTTCTGACTGGACTTTCCGCCTCTGCTGTCCACTCATTCATTGTTTTTGGAGAAAGTGGTATTTGCAGATTCTCTATAGCACAGGTATCAGAATCCAGTCCTGGAGGGCCACACCCAGTCCCCCATCATCACACCTTGTTTTTAAGGCCTTAATTGGCTGCTCATTTAAAGGAAATGCAAATACACTGTGGCCCTCCAGGGGCCTGTATCACAAAGCAGTATTACTGCACTGAGTAAAACCTGGAACCCTCCAAAATATGGAACACGGACTGAAGTTAAAAGAGCTCTTCTGGGTTTTACTCAGTGCAGTTATCCAGCTAACTCAGTCATCTTGCTTCTCTTACTCAGTGCAGTTATCCAGCTAACTCGGTCATCTTGCTTCTCTTACTCAGTGCAGTTATCCAGCTAACTCAGTCATCTTGCTTCGTGATATAGGCCCCAGGACTTGAGTTGCTCTACAGTGATGCTTTAATTTAATGCATATCCATGTATGTGGTAATGGTGTCTGACTCATATGATGGCTGTGTGCATAGGCGGCGAATGTATAAGGCTTGGAGAGGCTTAGCCTCCCCAAATGCCTAATAAATTAATTAAATACATTAAAATTGGCCGAGTATTCATTGACGAACGGACTTTTGGGTCTGGCCGATAGAGCCAACAAGCACAGCAAACAGCTGTTACAATGTAACAAATGTATCATTTTGATCCAACCGTAGCACGTGCCACCAGCCCCCTGCGGTGACGTGCCGTCTAGATCTCTGAAATACAATAAAATGTAATCTTGTCTATACATGAGTGTGTATGTGATTTGCTACTTTTCGCCAATGCATAGGCTAGCCTACAAATTGCACATCTAGCAATAACGAAACTGAAATAGGCTAAGGCGTATCTACCAATCGGTCTGCACAAATCAATGCATGCATATAGGCTATAATAAACAAACGTTTAATGCAAGATGCATGATTTCTGCAGAATGAGTGTCTTGCACGACCGCGTTGTTTAGCCTACTAGGCTACAGTATAGGCAGTGGCGGCTCCTGAGCTGAAAATTGGGGTAGCGGAAAACTTCCCTTTAAACTGATTATTGGTCTTAATAATTTTTTATTTAAGTTTCCTTGATTAACAATAGGCTACATCAGCGTTTAATTCACCAATTACTCAATGCCATCAAATGTAGCCGGTTCTCCTAAATTAGGCTATTAGGCAAGTAATAAAATTATTTTAACTTGCGTCGCAAAATTGTGCACATTTTAATCAACATTATAATTGTGGATACATGTGCTCTTCGTTCTCCGCACTCTTAATTCCGAAAATATTAATGGAAATTAAACGATCTTAAAGCTCAGCTTTTGTTAGATAATTTTTTTTATTTAGCACAACCTGCACTGAGTATAGGTTACACATAGCTCACAGTGTCTGGAGTTATTTCATTAATATTAGGAAGTTTTTCTCGGTCGCGAACAAAACGGAAAATTATGTTTCACCGGAGAAGACCGGGGAAGTGGCCGGGGCAGTTTTGCAATCGCCAGAGATTGTGTCCGAGAAGGACGAGGGGAGAGTTTTAAACCTGCCGCCGCCGTTACCCACATGCTACACGGAGACTGTGTCCGAGGACGAGGGGAGACCGCCGCCGCCTGCATGCACACCCTCAACGGACTGCACCGCTGCTAAAGTCCCCTCCGACCTGGGAAGGTTGTTGGTATTATTAATTAATGCTCAGGTTGGCTGCCATGCCACTTTGCCCTGTACCTCGGAAACTAATGGGTGCATTATACAGCCAGCAGTTGGATGCGCGTTGTGTGTGTGTGTGTGTGTGTGTGTGTGTGTGTGTGCGCGCGTGTGTGCGTTGGGAAGGGGGAGGGGGTTGTGGGTGTGTTTGGCAGTGCAGTCAAACGATCGTTCCTGTTTTTTTTGCTTAGACTACGAGCAGGCCTAGCTACTACTAGCGACAATGATCTTGTGATCTGTGTGTTTTATGGCTGATTGTCAGTTTTGAGTTGGTGTAACTAGGCTACTTTTGATTGATCACTCACTGGTGTGGTTGGTCTAAAATGGAATGTTGCATATCATAAGTAGACCGTTCCCACTCAGCTTTTGATGGCAGTTGTTCAGTCGCAGTCTGTCCGTAATCTGTGATGTGTGTGTGTTGATGTAATGGACTACTCTCAGTGTGTAAATCAATGGAATAACTGAATCATTGTAAATTCCAATGTTTAACATAATCTGTTTATTAACTAAAGTACTTTAGATCGCCTTATAGGTTGCTATTATATTTGTGCATATTTGATCGTTTCTATATGCCCTAATTTATACCAGTTTCAAGGCAGAAAACCCACTACACTTCCGCTACGCTCCTACGCCTCTCAATAGAGGGAAAGTGATACATTTCGGATACAAATGTAGCAGCGCCACGTCCACGCTCGCATTCCAAAACTGCAACATTGTATCGCTCTCCCAATTCAAGCGCAAAATTACCACTGAAACTCTCCTTGCAAGCGACTCACTGTCATGCTAAATCATAGTTTTCTGAGCACTTTTTCCAGCACATACCTACAGCGTCAGCATGAAGTGCTGTAATTTTATGACACATGAACCCGCGATAAAAAAAAAATTTTTAATCCCGTCTCACTGGCCCCCCTCTCACGCAGTTTCCCTTTAAAAAGTAATTAGAATTCACTTATTTCAAAGCTGTTCTGTAAAAAAAAATCGCTGAAACGGAAGGAGGAGCACAGCCCCTCCATAACGTCCTAGCCTTCCCTAACGAAAAAATCACCCGCCGCCTATGGCTGTGTGTGTAGGGCCCAGAGAAATGATGGAGCACATGACCATCGGGGCTGTCAGCCTGACAGTAAGCCGTTATCCTGCAGGTGTCCTTGTAGGCATTCAGACTTCAGCCACAATTTAGCAATCCGCACAGGCACATGGCTAATTATACTTATACTATAATTATGAGGCATTCATCATAGAAAAACAATAAAATGACACTGTTATGGATAAGTGTGGAGAAAGTGAAACACAGACGCATCATACAGACATCATATCTGTAGACCATATGACAAAGACCACAATAAATTGACACTTAGACACAAAAACATGACAGACAGGATACGCGAAGATTAAGGGGAAGTACAATGCTTCTGGTGTGATTTCAATTTGGATTTAAAAAGGCGGTATTGGTCAGTCATATTGTCCAAGCAGGAAAGTGACATGTAAAAAGTCGCAGAACGGCTGTGTCTCGGTGGTGTGGCCTGTAGAGCACAATCCACATGCTCATTGCAAGCCGCAACGTCACCGGTTCAAATCCAACCACGCAATCTTTCTTGTGTGTCTCTTCCTCTTTCGCTCCCCATTCTTCCTGTCTCTCTACACAGTGCTGTCCAATAAAGCTGAAAAGCCATAAAAAACTTTAAAAAATATTTTTTTTTTTTTTTTTTTTTTTTAAAGTCACAGAACATTGTTCTCTAACGATAAGACTGTTGAGTCATGCCAAATCAAATGGGGAATTTGGTCCGCAGCATATTACCATTCAAATTCAAAGGGTTTTATTGAAGGTTTGTGGAAATAGAGATGTACATTACACCAGTGCATTAAAGGACACCTGTGGAAGACGTTACATGTTTGGAGAAAAAGCAGGAAAGGGTCTTACTGACCTCATCCATTGGTTTGAGAATTTACAAAAATCTACAATAAACTCGAACAGCTGATGAAGGCATATCAAAACAGACAAAACAATGAACCTTCAATGTATGAAATCCGGGTGTGAAATGAAAACCAGCCACCAGTCAAAGGTTGGTAAAATTTAGATTGTGGCTGGTAAGATTTTTACTCTAGCAGCCACTTTGGCTGGTAACCAACCAGGTTGTGTTATATTGTATAAGGTAAAATGGCTGGTAAGATGTTGAAAATGGCTGGTGATTTTTAGAATCCACAGGCCACTCTGGCCATTCAATGAAGTAGCAGACAATCTGTACGAATATTAAAACGTCAACAACTAAGAAAGAAAACATACTTCCCAGAGGTTTAAATAAAGTATATACATACTTCAGTCAGTGTGTCAGTCAGAATTTTTGACGCCAAACAATTTTGCAGTCTGGATGTAAAAAACCTCCCACTTCATTCCAGTATTGATGAGGACTGTTACTTTGAACTTCAGAATTACAAGCAGCATGTTAAGGAAAAAAGCCAAATAGGATCCATTCTGTGATACAAGTGAAAAAAATATTTCTCATTAGTTACTATGGCTACTTGCTGTGGGCAAGTGGTGTCAGATAGCCTGATACATGTACATTTGACAGGTCAAAGGGGTAACCGGTAAGGTTAGCTAGTTTATGTCCATAACTTAGTAATATTACATTTATATGCAAGTAGTAACCTTTGTAGCACCCAGGTCTGTTTAGCAGCAAAGTTTATATTTAGATAAATTGTGGCATAGGGTATATAGTTTAAATGGGGATCTTTGCATTCAGGAAGCACATTGATAAAGGAGTTATGATGGCGTCTTATCAATCTTATCATTTTCCCTCTTGTGGCAAAATGTGTTCGTCCCCTCCCTCCTTTTGAAGGCACCTCTGTGAGTGGGGTTAGTGCCAGTCCTCAATCTGCCAAAAAACTATGAACGTATATTAGGAATGTGCTCAGACATGCTAGCATTCTCCACTGTGGCTAAAACGGGGAACAAAAAATAAAATAAAAACTTTCTGGACAGATACCGTTTGGTTTTATTGAGAAATAAGAAAGGCCAACTGATGTTACTAAATATTACATCATGCAGCAAAATGCATACTTAGAATACATTTAAAAACAAAGCTAATTAAAGTGCCTGATTGCTAATTAGATCAGTTAATAATGTGAAATCGATTTACAACGCAGTACATAAATCAGCTGCGGTTACTGCCTCATGTATGAATAGAGTTATTTGTTGAAGCTGCATTTTCCGTAAACGCTTACTCCTGATTCTATTACTGTCTGCCTCTTGCTGCTACTTCACAATATGTAACGGTCTCTCTCTCTGCATTTGGGAAAAAAATAAGTTGTTGCATATGCAGGTCACAGGGACGCTTTGTAGTGTTTAAATTGCTTTCACATCCTTCTTTGGCTTGCCTTTGGTAGTTGTTGAACTTCAGTAGGCCTAAAGTTAAAAGAACCGATTTGCAGAACTGATACTTTATGTAAAACCAGGCCTTTGGAAAGGATATCGGTGACATGTAACAATTAGTTACAACTTAAAACGTATAAGGTATTTCCAATCTGAATCACAGTGGGTATGTATGTTTATTTTGTAATTATTATTCCATGTTCCTCTCTTTTGGAGAGACATATGAACTCTTAATGTTTAAAACTAAAATGATTGTTTCAGGCTTTAGTAAGTTTGTGTTTACGAAAGTCCTATGTACCTTTTTTTCCAGTCATATGTTTGTGACTGAACTAAAAGCAAACAACAACAGAAAATAAGCCCCGGGCTAGATTGTGTTTCGTTAGTGTTTGTGCGAGCACTCAGGCTCTTTGTGAAACAGGTTGGCCTATATTTCCAGGGTGTATGGGGTTCAATGACATCCGCAAAAATGGCTTCCATTAACAAAAAACACTTTTAAAAAAAACTGTTAATTGTTCTGCTTGAATGGCAAGCAAAAAGTAGGTCATCCTCGGCCTGCTCAATTAAAGTTGAAGAAAACTAGCGAACTTCAAACCCACTCTTTGGGATCACATTACGTAACCCCTGCCCACGATGCTACCTAATAAATCTTTTACATCGTACAGTTGCTATTGAATATGACCCAGAAAGTGCACAGAGGCTCTCTCTGTACCGTCATGTTTCTGAAGCGGAACCAAATCTTTGCTTTGTTTGCCGAGGTAAACAGCAAACGGGGACCCGTGGTGCCCTGACAGAAGGCTGCGAAGCCGGAGAATTTTCACACACGTCTTACACGTATGTAGTGCCCCTGGGGACCTGGCAAGCAAGTGTCAGGATTCTGTTACCCTTCCCGTGGAATGAAATGCAGGAAGATGATGACTTCTCTAAAGAGAACTGAGGGTTATTGCAACGTGCAAGGGAGAGACAAACTTGTGTGTAAGTTGTGTAAGTCGCTCTGGATAAGAGCGTCTGCTAAATGCCTGTAATGTAACAAACTCAGAACATATGGCCCCCCTGTTCTGAGAATATCTCTGAAAACTCAAGTGTTTAAAGTGGTGGGTTTAAATACAGTACATGGTATTACATTTCAATGGCTTAAGACCATGAACACAAGTGGATGTCTGGAGACAACTGCTCAGCCCACCCATCCAGGTTTGTCCTGTGGGTGTGGACCATAGATGAGCCCATTAGGCATTAGCAGAGCTGTGCTACAGACACTGCAGTGGTTCATTAGGCATTAGCAGAGCTATGCTACAGACACTGCAGTGGTGCTAATGTTTGGTTGATTGTTGCAGCTGTCTTGAGCCATGGTGGGAAGACATACAATATACAAAATAGTCTTGCCAGAACAGAATAAAATATACATTGGTGGTAGTAAGAAAAAATGGGAACCTATCCGTTGACTTACTGTTCCTGTTGTACACTGGTTCATATGCAATTGTTTTGTCTTTCCTGAGAACAGTTTAAATGGTTGAGGTATTACTCCTGTCAGTGTAATAGAAACGGTTCTGTTGTTTTTTTTGTGTAAAACAGTTGTTTGCAAGGATTTGTTGTCCTAAGACGATTGGAAACTGGTATGCCTTGAAATTGGAGGAAATTGGATTTTATGTGGTAGAAATAGTGCCCTATAGGACCACTATGGGAGACTTAAAATATGTATGTAATTGGGACTTGAAATTGATTTTATAAGGGGAAAAAAACTATTCAGAACCTTTTTTTGAAACAAATCTGGTGGAAATGGCTTGGTTAGACACGCACGTGCGCGCATGCAGACACACACTCACACGCACACACACACACACACACTCACACGCACACACACACACACACACACACACACACACACACACACACACACACACACACACACACACACACACACACACTATAAATGCGATTTGGCCTTTTTTTTTACCAATGGATATGTTGTCTAATTTTTTGTATGTCAGATGTGGACTTGGCAAGACTGATAATGTGATAAAATAAGTGTTTGGGAGTAGTTGTGTGGGCGTTATGCTATGCTATGCTATGCTACGCTACGCTACGTCCTTGTTATGCTTGTTACACACTAATATTTTTCACTGGTACAAGGCTGTTATGAGGCTGCTTGGTACCCATGTGACCTGGCAATGCAACTGATGTAGTCCAGAGCTCCTGGAATTAGTTGGCGGTGTCACTGGCTGCTTGGCAACAGGGAGAGGGGCGGGAGGGGGGGTCAATAAGGCACAGCGAAAAGGGAGCGCGTAGGCCACAGGAAGATTTAAACTGCCCGAGCAGAGCAGCCGGGGCTGTTTTAAATCATTATTTGGGACCGTGGGGGGGGGGGGGGGGGTGAGATGAGGGAAGCAGATAGAAGCCGGTGCCAGGGCTTGCCTGTTGCGTGAGAACCAAGCAGTGGCAGCCCTCTGGATCTCTCTCAACTGTGACTCTGCAGTCCTCCGAGCTACGCCGCCTCCCTGACACTGGAGCCTTTGTGTTTCCCACAGACCGAGCCTGTGAACGCATTACTGTACACATGGCCCTCTGTCTGTTACAGAGCTACACACGAGACACCATGCTTACTGCCCTCTGTTGCAGAGCTACACACGAGACACCAGGCTTACTGTCCTCTGTCTGTTACAGAGCTACACACGAGACACCATGCTTACTGCCCTCTGTGTGTTACAGAGCTACACACGAGACACCATGCTTACTGCCCTCTGTTGCAGAGCTACACACGAGACACCATGCTTACTGTCCTCTGTGTGTTACAGAGCTATACATGAGACACCATGCTTACTGTCCTCTGTCTGTTGCAGAGCTACACACGAGACACCATGCTTACTGTCCTCTGTGTGTTACAGAGCTATACACGAGACACCATGCTTACTGCCCTCTGTGTGTTACAGAGCTATACACGAGACACCATGCTTACTGCCCTCTGTTGCAGAGCTACACACGAGACACCATGCTTACTGCCCTCTGTTGCAGAGCTACACACGAGACACCATGCTTACTGCCCTCTGTTGCAGAGCTACACACGAGACACCATGCTTACTGTCCTCTGTCTGTTACAGAGCTATACACGAGACACCATGCTTACTGTCCTCTGTGTGTTACAGAGCTACACACGAGACACCATGCTTACTGTCCTCTGTTGCAGAGCTACACACGAGACACCATGCTTACTGTCCTCTGTGTGTTACAGAGCTATACACGAGACACCATGCTTACTGCCCTCTGTCTGTTACAGAGCTACACACGAGACACCATGCTTACTGTCCTCTGTGTGTTACAGAGCTATACACGAGACACCATGCTTACTGCCCTCTGTGTGTTACAGAGCTATACACGAGACACCATGCTTACTGCCCTCTGTCTGTTACAGAGCTACACACGAGACACCATGCTTACTGTCCTCTGTCTGTTACAGAGCTATACACGAGACACCATGCTTACTGTCCTCTGTGTGTTACAGAGCTACACACGAGACACCATGCTTACTGTCCTCTGTTGCAGAGCTACACACGAGACACCATGCTTACTGTCCTCTGTGTGTTACAGAGCTATACACGAGACACCATGCTTACTGCCCTCTGTCTGTTACAGAGCTACACACGAGACACCAGGCTTACTGTCCTCTGTCTGTTACAGAGCTATACACGAGACACCATGCTTACTGTCCTCTGTGTGTTACAGAGCTATACACGAGACACCATGCTTACTGCCCTCTGTCTGTTACAGAGCTATACACGAGACACCAGGCTTACTGTCCTCTGTCTGTTACAGAGCTACACACGAGACACCATGCTTACTGCCCTCTGTTGCAGAGCTATACACGAGACACCATGCTTACTGTCCTCTGTGTGTTACAGAGCTATACACGAGACACCATGCTTACTGCCCTCTGTCTGTTACAGAGCTACACACGAGACACCAGGCTTACTGTCCTCTGTCTGTTACAGAGCTATACACGAGACACCATGCTTACTGTCCTCTGTGTGTTACAGAGCTACACACGAGACACCATGCTTACTGCCCTCTGTTGCAGAGCTATACACGAGACACCATGCTTACTGTACCTGTTCACTGCCCTCTGCCTCTATATTTACCTGCTACACCACAGTCCCTTATCAGACACCTTTGTCCAGGTCGCAGATTCTAAATCCATTTTTGGAGGCCGGAATTCTGCTCGGCTCTGTGAGCCCCATTCTTCCGATGTCTTCGGGATTTTCTCCTCCTGGATTTCCAGCTTGGCATGTTGAAATGTGCCGACTCTCCCTATATCACTCATTACAACCTCTCTCTCTCTCTCTCTCTCTCTCTATCTCTCTCTCTCTCTCTCTCTCTCTCTCTCTCTATCTCTCTCTCTCTCTCTCCCTCCCTCCCTCTCTCTCTTTCTCTCTCTCTCTCTCTCTCTCTCTCTCTCTCTCTCTCTCTCTCTCTCTCTCATAACTATGAAGTGAACCAACACACATGTTCCAAAAATGTACTATTTTTCTAAATGACAATCCTAAAGGGAAGTTTGATCTTGATGCTGACATAGATGAGATGGGTGGCAGTGTAGCATAATGGGCAAAGAACTGGGCTTGTAACCCAAAGGTTGCAGGTTTGAATCCCAGGTAGGACACTGCTGTTGTATTCTTGAAGGTACTTAACCTGCATTGCTTCAGTATACAGTATATGCATCTGTAAATGGACACTATGCCAAAGTTTCTCTGACTAAGAGTGTCTGCTAAATGCCTGTAATGTAATAGGTCAACGTGAGAATGAATACTTAATTGATACCTGCAATTCTAGTGGGTCATGGCACTTTTTGGGAACCATTTGGGTTCTGATTCATGTTGTTTTTGTATTTATTTGTTTTCTATCTCCCTCCCATGTTATTTACTTGTTAACAGGATTATAAGTATTGATCTCATTTAATGCATTTATCAAATTTTCATCTTACAAGATCAGTTTTTCTTTTCCAAGTATGAAAACGCAGATGTGCCACAAGTAGGTGGATTTAAAACATTTTGCATCCATGGCGAATTTATGTAATATCCGTCACAGCATAAATCTTCCCAATGCAAGTATGCTTTTAATCCATTGCTTAAGGCCCAGCTACAGGCCCCATCTGGACTGAGATATTTGTATTTTTCGGCAGTAGATCACACACTACCACTCAAAGTAGCAAACACTCAAAGTGCAAGGTGTAATTTGTAAAACAAAACTAAGTACATAAAAAGTTCCCCAGATATAATATTTTATCTGTGCTGAGCCTTTAGGATGACATCTTACAATTTCTTCATCCCTATTTACTCTTTTTCCTTGTATGTTTGCCAGTGGTATTCTGTAGTCTGCTTACTTGCTGTCAGCTACTGTTTGCATTTTGCATTTGCAGTAGACTCTCCTTGCCAATAGGCTTGTTGGCCAAAATGACATTCTCATGGCAAGGCAGCCTGTTATGTGTTCATTTCACCATGCCAGCAAAGGTCAGTGTTTTTTTATTCATTTAGACTGCTATATAATGAAATAATGAAATATAATTAATACAATTGAAAATGTCAGCACCTCAGATTGCTAATGTTTATGGCATGTATGCAGAAGAATCATTTAGGGTGTAACTCTTCCGGTACATACGTGAACCATCTCTGTAATGTTTTTATGCCTGCCTTTGAATATTGAAAAACGGCGCAAGTCGTGTGCAAATGGGCAGGCTTTCAGAACACGCGCTATTTGAATAGAATTTCACAGTGGATATTTAAACTTTGGGGAGGTGCTTGACATGTTTCTCCTCAGTCCTGTGCGCTTACATGGGGGAAACGTGTTGCGTGTAGCGTGTAGCGTGTAGCGTGATCCGCGACTTTGCATTCAGGTGCAGTGACATCACCCAGTCAAACTAATAGCCGTGTAATGGCATGTTTGGATTTGAGAATCATTTTTACTACCTCCGGTTTCATCATGTTTTAACAGCCCAAAGACTTATATAGAAATTAAAATGTGCAGCTCTTTCCTGTAAGGCCCATTGGCGACCTTTTGCATGACACATTGGGCAGGGACAAGTTTAAAATGTCTTAGTGATGTGTCAGTGATGATTCAAACATTACCTGCCGTTTTACCTTGGAAAGGAGTTTTAGCAGAGTGCAAGCACACATGTACGAGAAAACGACACAACAGAACATATGGCAAAGAATGACAACATTGAACAATGACCTGGAAGCATGAGCAACATTCAGAAACATTCAGTTATGTTTCTGGTCTTTGTTCTTCATTTACAGAGTTTCAAAGACATAGAACAGAAAATGTATTACCTGTCAGAGGCTCAACTATAGCACGTGTGACTTTTTCTCCATGGCATATATTGGTTCCTGGTTGAAAGCATGTTTTTCATTCAGGGGAGAATGTTCTAGAGTGAGACGTTTATCTCCTGCACATATGTGGAAGGAAGAGGAGTTGAATTGACTGAACCCTGATGAAGATATTTTATCTTTACTATAAGTTGCCTTGTCATCTACGCTTGTGAAGCATCTACTTTTTCGGGACGAGATTGCTGATTGATTATTTGGATCCATATTCAAATATGTTACAAAAATTAAGAATGCACCGTTTTGTTCTCATTAATCTTATTTACTTTGGCCCTCTAGAGGCAATTTCCACCTAGTTTCTACTTGTTCTATTTAGCCTAAATGTCAATATCTCAAAAAATATTCCCTGCACATCCATGGTTTAAAGTTTGAATTGAAGCAGAAACTGTATCATTCAGAATTTTGCAACAGAATACATTTATTTCAGAATAGTCACATACAGTATATATATAATCACCATAACATTACATTATGTAATGTAATAACATAGTAGCCTAATGTATTTAAATACGTTAAAAAAAAGCGAGTGTGTTTTTACACAACAGCAACGTATTTCAGCCCTAAGTGCGATAGATGGTCGCTGTGGAAATGTCGACTGTACGAGACTTTGGCGGAATCCAACAAGATAAACTATTAGGGGTTAATCAGAGAACAGCTGTAGCCGAATACACTGGTAAGTACTTGGTTTCCTAAACATATTTATACAAGAGATTTTGGAGAAAAAAATGAGGTGTCTTCTAAACCGAAAGTGCATCAGATACTGTATATAGTACAGTAAGCAAGGGAAACCGGCAAATGCTAATTTGTACGATGTTTTAAAAAAATATTATTGTTTCTATATGTGAACATGATTTTCTTAGCGTGTATAAACGGTGCATTTTATGCATTTTACAGTCTGTGGCTGTGGCGAGAGGAGGGTCGTAAGTGCTTTGGGCTATTAATAGCCCTCTTCTATTTTATTGCCCTGCATTGTAACTGGAGAAGCTGAGGTTTTCACAACGGCTACCCAATCCTGCATGAAAATTTACGGGGTTTTCTTAAAGCTGTAGTTTATAATTTCAGACACACATGAATACTGTAATTGAGACGGATACGTCTCAACCACTAGTGGCAAAGTTTATAGAGTTAATATTTATTGAGTGTATATTAATGGCCATTTGTATGGATAATTTAACAATACTATTCATATTTCTTCCTGAAGGTGAGACCATGTATTTATCTATGCTGTGAGTCAGTATTTACTCAGAACTGGGGTTTTGTACGGTGCAGAGAGGGGGAAACAGTGTTTGATGTGCTGTATAATATTCAAATGTCAAATTAATCAAAATGGACGTTCATACCCTTCATTTATCCACTTCTCTCCCCTGAAAACCTCTAACACGCATCTTGGATGGCGGCCATCTATTCTTGAACAAGTCAGACTGCGAGGCATGTGAACTAACAGAGTAGTTAAGAGCGGTTGTTGTGGCAGTATTAAATGTATCATCCAGAGTGCTTCCTGTCCACTTAGTCACCGAACACTTGACACAAGACCTTGCCTGCTGCCAGCTGATTGGTTATATTTAGACTCCACTTCCTGTGCGGAACTAGGGAAAGTCTCTTGGCGCCGAACGCACGTTGTAGGGATTTCCCTGGGCTTTCTGGAGGCTGCAATGGCGGGGCCTTCCTGAGGAGGCCCATAGACTGACCTCACTGTCCGACTCATAAGCTTACAATAAAAGCGTCTGCTAAATGACTGTAATGTAATGTAATGTAATGTACAATACTGTCAGCCAAACCAGGTTTACTCTGAAGTGAGATGAGTTGACTCACCTTCTAGGTATACACTATGCTAATGAGGGTCAGTTACATCTTCTGAAAAATCATGATATCATGTAGTCGGTGCTCCAATTGGAGAAAGTGATTCAAACCAGGTAATATTTTGGTGGCCCTTCTGCAGAATAAAGAACATTATTAGATTATTTACAGTTCCTGCCTCGTACTTTTTTCTACAAACTCTTGGAGTCTAACAAGGGTTAGTAAATTATCAATGATACAAATATTAGGCTACATAGAACATGTGATATAGCCTACAATCAGGAGCAAACTCATATAAACATATATTTTTATACTACAATTTTTTTTTCTCCAGATTTTTTCTTTTTTTCTCAGTTTGGTAGCCAATTGGACCCTACGCAATTCAATTCCCCCCGTGTAGCAACCGCTAGAGGATCGCCGCTACAGCCCTTTTGTCCGGTAGCGGGAAGGAGGGCGTCACGTCCTCTTCAGGGCGCGACTCCTCAAGCTCCTAACCGTGATTCCTGCTCACCCAGGGCTGTCTTATGTGCGACGATTCCCTCCGAGTCCCTCCCCCCACCCCGGGAGCAGCAGCCAATTGCCACTCCCTCAAGGCACCGGCCATACTTGGATCTGGCAGGACTGGGGATCTATTGACTGGAGTATATCTATATAATATTTGGGGAACATTTAGTCCATTTCTTGTTGTAGTTGTACAGTCATTTCACTTCACATTGGGGTCCTGCAAAGTTCACATTGAATACTTTCACAATGTGTCAATATTCATGTAGTCTGGGCTCCTAGGACTTGCATTTCAGGAAGGCGGTTAAAAGTGAAACGTAGACCTGCTGTTTCTTTTCCGCGATTGCTATGATATTTCTGGGAATCTTGGCTGAGCTCGTACTCAACATTCTTTGGTGTCATTGTCATTCATTCTAACCAGGAATAAAGCAGCATACTGAACACTGACTGTAACAAAGACTTCCCAGAACGAGAGGCAATTTCCCGTTATGATTAGGCTGGAGGCAGGCCAGATGCTAATGGCACAGAACTACCAAACTGGAGAAAATTAAAACATTAAATGCACTAATAAAGTTTTATTGTTATTTTGGCAGAAAGATACAGAGGTTTTTCCCCCCCTCTTACAGCAGGATAGTATGTGCTTGAATGTGAGCAGTGCGGTGCAGTGCGATGAATGAACATCAGAACAGAAACCAAACCAAATTTTGAAAGGACAGAAACTAAAACCAATGAATGAACAAGGGCATTGTGGGAAAAACCGCTCAAAGCTGTAGCCGGTCTCCCCCTCACTGCACTCCCTGAGCCTGGGGGGGGTAAGACCCAGTTTCGGGCCGCCCTCCAGGGCAGCACTACGCTCGCGCTGTTTTTTGCGTCAGAGTTTGAGAAAGAAACTGCTGAGTCAAGAGAGCCGAGTGCCAGGAGCGCTCGGAGGAGTTGGGTTTTTTTTCTCAAATCCCCAAGCTAACGAACGAGGGAATCGGGCCCGGCTAACGAGGGAGGGAACCAGGCCTCGAATGAGTCACCGGGAGAGGGCCCGCTGCCCCAACTCTCCTTCCCTCCAGTCATATCGCAGGTTGCAGACAATGTCATCAGAAAACGTGAGGCAGAGACACACAGGCCATTGTTGATGAACCGGAACAGCCACGCCCATGTGGAGCTTCTCAGCCGCGGTTGGGAAGGCTCTGTTTATTTGTCGATTGGCTTGCAGGCGCTCGTAATGGATATCGCTGGGAAAATTGCAGCTGCTTTCAATCTTGTTTTCTTCATATCAGCATCTGGTGTGGAACCCCTGAGTTTGTGTTGCATTTGGGAACTAATTTGGATTCCTAACATATCTGACAGTATTGTGGACTTTACTCAGATGGACTTTCCCTCTATGAGCCAAAAATAAAAATAAAAAGATTCAAATTATTGAGTCCTCAAAAAGTTTGGTAACTGCAATGCATGTTTGTGCATTGATAAATTATGACATTTTGTGTGCCAGTATATATAAAAATATTTTGTCTGTAATAAAGCACTTGACATTCGTGGTGACTAAAATATTAGTCAGCCACAGATGTAAGTGACTAACAGCAGTATATTCCTATTGATGTAATCCACATTTGAATGGGTCAAGCCCCTGACAGTGTTTTGTAAAAATGCCGGAAAATAATTTTGTGAAACAGTTTAATTAATGAAATGATTAATTAGCTAGGGAGAGAGTGAAGCACGCTTGTGGCGTGACTTATTTTTATGGCACTCTCTCGTTGGACCAGAGAAGACGCAGTGAGGCTGGTGGCCTGACCTTGTGGGGAACGATTAAGATAATTGGCCTCACAAATCAGGAGAGAAGAAAGGCTTTCATTATGGACTATTACCCTGTAATCATTTTATTACCCTATGTGTCCAACAGGCAGGGTGGGGTCGGGGGGGCTTCCAGATTTCTATGTGGCAGATCAGTGCAGAACAGCCAGCAGGAACAGCCCATTAAAACCCCAGAGGGACACACAAACGATGCTCAGGCCTGTAGTCTTTGAACAAGTGGAGGAGTATAGGTTCAGATTTCTTGGTTTATTTATTTACTAAGTGAAGCGTAAATGACATCGGTTTATGTTTGGGAACCACAGACATTTAAAGTCAGGCTGAAGGGTGTACACGCCTCTAATGTGATCTTTATGCTGTCTGTGAAACCATAAAAGCTGTTGAAATCATTCATTTACAGTGTGAAAAAGACACAGTGTGATGGGGTAAAGACACTGTGTGCCAGTACACTGTGTGCCAGTACTTTACCTGTAAAATACCAGGAAGCCGTTGGATAATGATGATGCTTTACCGTATAGCCATTAAGACTTTTTTTTCATTAACGGTCAGTAATATGAACAGCATGTTTTCTGTGCTCTGACAAGTTATCGACTGCTTCGTGTCTCAGTCGGCAAAGACGCTCTCCACAAGTGAAGGCCTACCCTACAGATGTCTGGTTATTATTGTGGCTAACTGTATACCAAGGCTGCAGCACACTCTTTATCCCGGCCTGCGTGGACCCTCCAGGAGCAGGGTGGGGTAAAGTTAGTCAGGGTTTCCTCCAGGAGCAGGGTGGGGTAAAGTTAGTCACGGTTCCTCCAGAAGTGGGGTGGGGTAAAGTTGGTCAGGGTTCCTCGGGTTACCTCCAGGAGCAGGGTGGGGTAAAGTTAGTCATGGTTCCTTGGGTTACCTCCAGGAGCGGGGTGGGGTAAAGTTAGTCACGGTTCCTCCAGAAGTGGGATGGGGTAAAGTTAGTCAGGGTTCCTCGGGTTACCTCCAGTAGCGGGGTGGGGTGTTAGTCAGGGTTTCCTCCAGGAGCAGGGTGGGGTAAAGTTAGTCACGGTTCCTCCAGGAGCGGGGTGGGGTAAAGTTAGTCACGGTTCCTTGGGTTACCTCCAGGAGCAGGGTGGGGTAAAGTTGGTCACGGTTCCTCGGGTTACCTCCAGGAGCGGTGTGGGGTAAAGTTAGTCACAGTTCCTCCAGAAGTGGGATGGGGTAAAGTTAGTCACGGTCCCTCGGGTTACCTCCAGTAGCGGGGTGGGGTAAGTTAGTCAGGGTTTCCTCCAGGGGCAGGGTGGGGTAAAGTTAATCACGGTTCCTCCATAAGTGGGATGGGGTAAAGTTGGTCACGGTTCCTCGGGTTACCTCCAGTAGCGGGGTAGGGTAAAGTTAGTCAGGGTTTCCTCCAGGAGCGGGGTGGGGTAAGTTAATCAGGGTTACCTCCAGGAGCAGGATGGGGTAAGTTAGTCAGGGTTTCCTCCAGGAGCAGGATGGGGTAAGTTAGTCAGGGTTTCCTCCAGGAGCGGGGTGGGGTAAAGTTAGTCACGGTTCCTCCAGAAGTGCGATGGGGTAAAGTTAGTCACGGTTCCTCGGGTTACCTCCAGGAGCGGGGTGGGGTAAGTTAGTCAGGGTTTTCTCCAGGAGCAGGGTGGGGTAAAGTTGGTCACAGTTCCTCCAGAAGTGGGATGGGGTAAAGTTAGTCAGGGTTCCTCGGGTTACCTCCAGTAGCGGGGTGGGGTAAGTTAGTCAGGGTTTTCTCCAGGAGCAGGGTGGGGTAAAGTTGGTCACGGTTCCTCGGGTTACCTCCAGGAGCAGGGTGGGGTAAAGTTAGTCACGGTTCCTCGGGTTACCTCCAGGAGCGGGGTGGGGTAAAGTTAGTCACAGCTCCTCCAGAAGTGTGATGGGGTAAAGTTAGTCAGGGTTCCTTGGGTTACCTCCAGTAGCGGGGTGGGGTGAGTTAATCAGGGTTTCCTCCAGGAGCGGGGTGGGGTAAGTTAGTCAGGGTTTTCTCCAGGAGTAGGGTGGGGTAGGTTGGTCACGGTTCCTCGGGTTACCTCCAGGAGCGGGGTGGGGTAAAGTTAGTCACGGTTCCTCCAGAAGTGGGATGGGGTAAAGTTAGTCACGGTTCCTCGGGTTACCTCCAGGAGCGGGGTGGGGTAAGTTAGTCAGGGTTTTCTCCAGGAGCAGGGTGGGGTAAAGTTAGTCACAGTTCCTCCAGAAGTGTGATGGGGTAAAGTTAGTCAGGGTTCCTTGGGTTACCTCCAGTAGCGGGGTGGGGTGAGTTAATCAGGGTTTCCTCCAGGAGCGGGGTGGGGTAAGTTAGTCAGGGTTTTCTCCAGGAGTAGGGTGGGGTAGGTTGGTCACGGTTCCTCGGGTTACCTCCAGGAGCGGGGTGGGGTAAAGTTAGTCACGGTTCCTCCAGAAGTGGGATGGGGTAAAGTTAGTCACGGTTCCTCGGGTTACCTCCAGGAGCGGGGTGGGGTAAGTTAGTCAGGGTTTTCTCCAGGAGCAGGGTTGGGTAAAGTTAGTCACAGTTCCTCCAGAAGTGGGATGGGGTAAAGTTAGTCAGGGTTCCTCGGGTTACCTCCAGTAGCGGGGTGGGGTAAGTTAGTCAGGGTTTTCTCCAGGAGCAGGGTGGGGTAAAGTTAGTCACGGTTCCTCGGGTTACCTCCAGGAGCAGGGTGGGGTAAAGTTGGTCAGGGTTCCTCGGGTTACCTCCAGGAGCGGGGTGGGGTAAAGTTAGTCATAGTTCCTCCAGAAGTGTGATGGGGTAAAGTTAGTCAGGGTTCCTTGGGTTACCTCCAGTAGCGGGGTGGGGTAAGTTAGTCAGGGTTTTCTCCAGGAGCAGGGTGGGGTAGGTTGGTCACGGTTCCTCAGGTTACCTCCAGGAGCGGGGTGGGGTAAAGTTGGTCACGGTTCCTCGGGTTACCTCCAGTAGCAGGGTGGGGTAAAGTTGGTCACGGTTTCTCGGGTTACCTCCAGGAGCGGGGTGGGGTAAAGTTGGTCATGGTTCCTCAAGTTACCTCCAGGAGCAAGGTGGGGTAAAGTTAGTCACGGTTCCTCCAGGAGCGGGGTGGGGTGAAGTTGGTCACGGTTCCTCGGGTTACCTCCAGTAGCAGGGTGGGGTAAAGTTGGTCACAGTTCCTCGGGTTACCTCCAGTAGCAGGGTGGGGTAAAGTTGGTCACGGTTTCTCGGGTTACCTCCAGGAGCGGGGTGGGGTAAAGTTGGTCATGGTTCCTCAAGTTACCTCCAGGAGCAAGGTGGGGTAAAGTTAGTCATGGTTCCTCCAGGAGCGGGGTGGGGTAAAGTTGGTCACGGTTCCTCGGGTTACCTCCAGTAGCAGGGTGGGGTAAAGTTGGTCACGGTTTCTCGGGTTACCTCCAGGAGCGGGGTGGGGTAAGTTGGTCACGGTTTCTCGGGTTACCTCCAGGAGCGGGGTGGGCTAAAGTTAGTCATGGTTCCTCGAGTTACCTCCAGGAGCAAGGTGGGGTAAAGTTAGTCACGGTTCCTCCAGAAGTGGGATGGGGTAAAGTTGGTCAGGGTTCCTCGGGTTACCTCCAGTAGCGGGGTGGGGTAAGTTAGTCAGGGTTTCCTCCAGGAGCAGGGTGGGGTAAAGGCTCAACTGGTAATCCATAATGGGGGAGCTAAAAGGATGAAAAACTGTTAAAACGAACAGACCAGACCCAAAGACAGCGTCCAAATCTGAGTATGCTTGTTGAGATGAGGAGGCAAAATGTTCTCTAAATGTAGTGAACGTAAAATCCCCGGATGATATACTTATTTCCGGGTTTTCGCTGATAATAGTATGGAGGATATATTTTGCATACTGCATGTCTCTAAACAGTATGCAGTAAGCAGTATACAGTACACAGAACACAGTAGATGGGGCTACGATTCGGATGCAGCCATCAACTTCAACATGTAAAATTACGCCAATAAACAATATGTCAGTAACCTTTCACAACATTTTTCCGTTTTTCGTAGAAGGTAAAATGACCAGCGTTAAACCAATTCTGATATAGTACACTGTGATATGTTGGCCCCTTTTGGACTTAAACTATTTAATTACCAGTGAACATTTTACTTTGCCCAACATTTATAACAAGTGATAAAATCATAGATTTCCTGTTATGTATCAAAAACTATGCCAGAAAATATGTGTATCAACGCCAGAGGTTTTAATTCTGCTGGCTACCACTGTCCAGAGTATGCTATATTTCTTTTATGTTTGTTGAGTGTTTAAACATAGCACATGTGATTATCTATTATAATGCCACCTTGTGAGTGGCAAACTACTGGACTACCCCCCTGATTCCCTCTATCAGATTAGATGGCAACAAGGAAGCCGTTTAAAAATAATAAAAACAATGACATAATTTAGTCGGCCTAAGTAAACAAAAAGCATGATATTGTAATATTGCTCAGTAATTCAACCAATGATGATTTTCAGTGATTTATGCTGTGTGACTTCCTGCAATCCGCCCAGTCTCACATTAATTATTACATTACAGGCATTTAGCAGACGCTCTTATCCAGAGCGACTTACACAACTTTTTTTTTTTAATCACGTTTTACATAGTATCCATTTCTACAGCTGGATATATACTGAAGCAATGCAGGTGAAGTACCTTGCTCAAGGGTACAACGGCAGTGTCCTACCTGGGAATCGAACCTGCAACCTTTCGGTTACAAGCCCAGTTCCTTAACCATTATACTACACTGCCGCCCTATTTATCAATTTATCAACCTATAATTATCAAGGTTGTGTGTTAGCGTGCTAGCGTGTTAGCGTGCTAGCGTGTTAGTGTGTTAGCGTGCTAGCGTGTTAGCCTGTGCTATTTGTGCCTGCCTGTCTGGAAAGGTCAACGAGTCTGAGGTTTGCTTAGTATTAAAATTAACCCAAGAAGTGCCACACACACATATACACTGTGTGTGTGCGTGCGTGCGTGCGTGCGTGCGATTCATCAGTGTTTATTGTTGTATCTGCTTTATTATTGTACCTGAACTTCAATACAGAAGAATTTCAACAACAAAACATATGTATTTTAAAAACTTAGCCTTCTTTTGTCCTGGGACTCCCATTCTATGTTGAGAATGATTGAGACACACGGCGGTACATTACCTGTCTGTCTCTACGGTACATTACCTGTCTGTCTCTGCGGTACATTACCTGTCTGTCTCTGCGGTACATTACCTGTCTGTCTCTGCAATTTTCTTCCATGCAGCTTTCCTCCTGAGTATATATGGATAACAGTGCAGTGGGCATAAAGAACACCACATTTTATTTATTTTCTTCAAATGTTTGTATTATTTAAGTTACAAAACGGTTCAATAGGAGGCTTTACATTTGCATTGAGTATTATATTGAAACAGTGTGTATCAATAACCATTCTAGTGCTGCTATGACCAGAATAATATTAGAGGCCAATAATAGAGTAGGTGTATAATCCTGGAATTTCACCTTACCTAACTATATGCAAATAAATGGTTGATTTATAATTTAAGTTCAGTGTCGGTATTCATTAATACGCTAAGGGCATTAATAAACAGAAGAAAACATAGAGGGATAAACAGAAGAAGCCACATACCTACCTCACAGTGCTTTATAGCCTACACAACAGCCTGTTATATAGCCTTATAGCCTATAGCAGCCTGACATGTACTGTAACCTTCAGTGAAACAACTCTTAATAGGAAAGGAAACCATATATAAGAACAATGAGTAGTTGGACTAGGTGCAAATCCAAAATAATACAAATTTGAAGAAAGTTTGTGCGCTTTCCCACAGAGCATGCGTAGCAGCTAGGAGGGTATGCGTAGCAGCTAGGAGGGTATGCGTAGCAGCTAGGAGGGTATGCGTAGCAGCTAGGAGGGTATGCGTAGCAGCTAGCTGAGCATGCGTAGCAGCTAGGAGGGTATGCGTAGCAGCTAGGAGGGCATGCGTAGCAGCTAGGAGGGCATGCGTAGCAGCTAGGAGGGTATGCGTAGCAGCTAGGAGGGTATGCGTAGCAGCTAGGAGGGTATGCGTAGCAGCTAGGAGGGCATGCGTAGCAGCTAGGAGGGTATGCGTAGCAGCTAGGAGGGTATGCGTAGCAGCTAGGAGGGTATGCGTAGCAGCTAGGAGGGTATGCGTAGCAGCTAGGAGGGTATGCGTAGCAGCTAGGAGGGCATGCGTAGCAGCTAGGAGGGCATGCGTAGCAGCTAGGAGGGTATGCGTAGCAGCTAGGAGGGTATGCGTAGCAGCTAGGAGGGTATGCGTAGCAGCTAGGAGGGTATGCGTAGCAGCTAGCTGAGCATGCGTAGCAGCTAGGAGGGTATGCGTAGCAGCTAGCTGAGCATGCGTAGCAGCTAGGAGGGTATGCGTAGCAGCTAGCTGAGCATGCGTAGCAGCTAGGAGGGTATGCGTAGCAGCTAGGAGGGTATGCGTAGCAGCTAGGAGGGTATGCGTAGCAGCTAGGAGGGTATGCGTAGCAGCTAGGAGGGTATGCGTAGCAGCTAGGAGGGTATGCGTAGCAGCTAGGAGGGTATGCGTAGCAGCTAGGAGGGCATGCGTAGCAGCTAGGAGGGTATGCGTAGCAGCTAGGAGGGTATGCGTAGCAGCTAGGAGGGTATGCGTAGCAGCTAGGAGGGTATGCGTAGCAGCTAGGAGGGCATGCGTAGCAGCTAGGAGGGTATGCGTAGCAGCTAGGAGGGTATGCGTAGCAGCTAGGAGGGCATGCGTAGCAGCTAGGAGGGTATGCGTAGCAGCTAGGAGGGTATGCGTAGCAGCTAGGAGGGTATGCGTAGCAGCTAGGAGGGTATGCGTAGCAGCTAGGAGGGTATGCGTAGCAGCTAGGAGGGTATGCGTAGCAGCTAGGAGGGTATGCGTAGCAGCTAGGAGAGTATGCGTAGCAGCTAGGAGGGTATGCGTAGCAGCTAGGAGGGTATGCGTAGCAGCTAGGAGGGTATGCGTAGCAGCTAGGAGGGTATGCGTAGCAGCGTAGCAGCTAGGAGGGTATGCGTAGCAGCTAGGAGGGTATGCGTAGCAGCTAGGAGGGTATGCGTAGCAGCTAGGAGGGTATGCGTAGCAGCTAGGAGGGTATGCGTAGCAGCTAGGAGGGTATGCGTAGCAGCTAGGAGGGTATGCGTAGCAGCTAGCTGAGCTTGCGTAGCAGCTAGGAGGGTATGCGTAGCAGCTAGGAGGGTATGCGTAGCAGCTAGGAGGGTATGCGTAGCAGCTAGGAGGGTATGCGTAGCAGCTAGGAGGGTATGCGTAGCAGCTAGGAGGGTATGCGTAGCAGCTAGGAGGGTATGCGTAGCAGCTAGGAGGGTATGCGTAGCAGCTAGGAGGGTATGCGTAGCAGCTAGGAGGGTATGCGTAGCAGCTAGCTGAGCATGCGTAGCAGCTAGGAGGGTATGCGTAGCAGCTAGCTGAGCTTGCGTAGCAGCTAGGAGGGTATGCGTAGCAGCTAGGAGGGTATGCGTAGCAGCTAGGAGGGTATGCGTAGCAGCTAGGAGGGTATGCGTAGCAGCTAGGAGGGTATGCGTAGCAGCTAGGAGGGTATGCGTAGCAGCTAGGAGGGTATGCGTAGCAGCTAGGAGGGTATGCGTAGCAGCTAGGAGGGTATGCGTAGCAGCTAGGAGGGTATGCGTAGCAGCTAGGAGGGTATGCGTAGCAGCTAGGAGGGTATGCGTAGCAGCTAGGAGGGTATGCGTAGCAGCTAGGAGGGTATGCGTAGCAGCTAGGAGGGTATGCGTAGCAGCTAGGAGGGTATGCGTAGCAGCTAGGAGGGTATGCGTAGCAGCTAGGAGGGTATGCGTAGCAGCTAGGAGGGTATGCGTAGCAGCTAGGAGGGTATGCGTAGCAGCTAGGAGGGTATGCGTAGCAGCTAGGAGGGTATGCGTAGCAGCTAGGAGGGTATGCGTAGCAGCTAGCTGAGCATGCGTAGCAGCTAGGAGGGTATGCGTAGCAGCTAGCTGAGCATGCGTAGCAGCTAGGAGGGTATGCGTAGCAGCTAGCTGAGCATGCGTAGCAGCTAGGAGGGTATGCGTAGCAGCTAGGAGGGTATGCGTAGCAGCTAGGAGGGTATGCGTAGCAGCTAGGAGGGTATGCGTAGCAGCTAGGAGGGTATGCGTAGCAGCTAGGAGGGTATGCGTAGCAGCTAGGAGGGTATGCGTAGCAGCTAGGAGGGCATGCGTAGCAGCTAGGAGGGTATGCGTAGCAGCTAGGAGGGTATGCGTAGCAGCTAGGAGGGTATGCGTAGCAGCGTAGCAGCTAGGAGGGTATGCGTAGCAGCTAGGAGGGTATGCGTAGCAGCTAGGAGGGCATGTGTAGCAGCTAGGAGGGCATGCGTAGCAGCTAGGAGGGTATGCGTAGCAGCTAGGAGGGTATGCGTAGCAGCTAGGAGGGTATGCGTAGCAGCTAGGAGGGTATGCGTAGCAGCTAGGAGGGTATGCGTAGCAGCTAGGAGGGTATGCGTAGCAGCTAGGAGGGTATGCGTAGCAGCTAGGAGGGTATGCGTAGCAGCTAGGAGGGTATGCGTAGCAGCTAGGAGGGTATGCGTAGCAGCTAGGAGGGTATGCGTAGCAGCTAGGAGGGTATGCGTAGCAGCTAGGAGGGTATGCGTAGCAGCTAGGAGGGTATGCGTAGCAGCTAGGAGGGTATGCGTAGCAGCTAGGAGGGTATGCGTAGCAGCTAGGAGGGTATGCGTAGCAGCTAGGAGGGTATGCGTAGCAGCTAGGAGGGTATGCGTAGCAGCTAGGAGGGTATGCGTAGCAGCTAGGAGGGTATGCGTAGCAGCTAGGAGAGTATGCGTAGCAGCTAGGAGGGTATGCGTAGCAGCTAGGAGGGTATGCGTAGCAGCTAGGAGGGTATGCGTAGCAGCTAGGAGGGTATGCGTAGCAGCTAGGAGGGTATGCGTAGCAGCTAGGAGGGTATGCGTAGCAGCGTAGCAGCTAGGAGGGTATGCGTAGCAGCTAGGAGGGTATGCGTAGCAGCTAGGAGGGTATGCGTAGCAGCTAGGAGGGTATGCGTAGCAGCTAGGAGGGTATGCGTAGCAGCTAGGAGGGTATGCGTAGCAGCTAGGAGGGTATGCGTAGCAGCTAGGAGGGTATGCGTAGCAGCTAGCTGAGCATGCGTAGCAGCTAGGAGGGTATGCGTAGCAGCTAGGAGGGTATGCGTAGCAGCTAGGAGGGTATGCGTAGCAGCTAGGAGGGTATGCGTAGCAGCTAGCTGAGCATGCGTAGCAGCTAGGAGGGTATGCGTAGCAGCTAGCTGAGCATGCGTAGCAGCTAGGAGGGTATGCGTAGCAGCTAGGAGGGTATGCGTAGCAGCTAGCTGAGCATGCGTAGCAGCTAGGAGGGTATGCGTAGCAGCTAGGAGGGTATGCGTAGCAGCTAGGAGGGTATGCGTAGCAGCTAGCTGAGCATGCGTAGCAGCTAGGAGGGTATGCGTAGCAGCTAGGAGGGTATGCGTAGCAGCTAGCTGAGCATGCGTAGCAGCTAGGAGGGTATGCCGCAGCTCTTTAAATCATGGCCTAAGCTTACACTTGGCAAGTCTTTTAAAAGATAAGGAATATTGTTTACAGCGTACTGTCCAACACTTCATGAAATGAAGCCATTGACCCTGACACTGTATAGTTTTACAACTTCTGTTCACAGTGCAGTGTGTGCATGTTTTATTAAATCTATGTAAATATGGGCATTTCTGTTCACAATGCAGTATGTGCATGTTTTATTAAATCTTAAATATTAAATCGTGTTTTATTAAATATAAATATGTGGTTTTCCCTGGTGTGTTGGTGATTCTCTCACAAATGCCAAACAATGTGAAATAATCACCGTTTACAATCTGGTTTCAAACCTGAGGTGGCCAGTTTTGTTCAGTTGGATAGATGATGTTAGAGTATCCCTAATTAAATCTCTAATAAAAACTTAGCTTGTTTTTGAGGTTTTTAAATATAGAAAAACGAAAGAGAGCACTATGGCTGCGGGGGGGGGGGGGGCACTCATACTCATTTAAGTCCCGTGGACTTCACCACACGTCCAAAAGGACATTTATCAG
Organism: Synaphobranchus kaupii; assembly: GCA_029718625.1. Classification (NCBI taxonomy): domain Eukaryota; kingdom Metazoa; phylum Chordata; class Actinopteri; order Anguilliformes; family Synaphobranchidae; genus Synaphobranchus; species Synaphobranchus kaupii. Next base: position 143,233,663 of record CM056376.1, on the reverse strand, counting down.
TGAACCTCAAACATTTGTGCAAGTAACTGAACTACTTTTTCTAGATGGAAGTGGTTTGCTTTGAAATAAGTAGCTAATGCAAAAAAAAGTTTATTATATAGCTTTATAAGCACAGGCAACATAGTGCTTAGAAACCCTGGTAAATGGGAGTGTTTAAGAGAAGAATGGTCAGTGCAGAGCAATGACGTGTTTAGGAAATGTTCTTTTAAAAAGATAATTTTTGTAATACATCATTAACACAGTGCAAGTGGCATTCGACCTTTCAGATGAATTCTAATGAAACACAGGAAGCTTTGTGTAAGCTAAGGTTTGAACCTCTTCCTTTCAGAAACAAACGCTCAGGCTCATATTTTACTTGGTCCTTTTCAATTATGGCAAGACAGTCACGTCTGTGCTTCCTCAACTGGACTGACCGGTCAAACAGAAAGAGGCTGAAAGAGGCAGTCACAAATGGAGTCTGGGAAGCATGGTGTATTGCTATTTTTCTCTATTCTCCATCTTCCCTATGTCTCTAGAAGACAGCATCATGCCATGATATATTGCTGCTGTGCAACAAAGGTAATCTGATGATTTTCACAAATGACAAAAAGAGCAAAATCAGTAAAATGTTCCATCCCAGCTAATGAGGAACGTGTGAAGAACCCTGGGGAATATTCTGGAAATGTTTGCATTCATTTGTGAGATGATGTTATAAAAATGTTCCCCAAGCAGTCTTACGATGTAAATTTATTGAAGAAGAAAAAAGCCTTGTATCACTTTTACACTGATGCCTGCCATAGTTAATTAATCAGCCTTATTTTCATGTTGATATTCCTAGACATTCGATGAAACACATCCTGGAGGTTCTTTTAAGGAATTGTTTTTCCAAGGATTGCAGTTCACCTGATTCCTCAAAGCCCATTATGCAGGGCGATTAAAGCGGTTTGTTTTGAGCTGACCCAGAGTGGTGCGGCTTTAGAGATCTGAGGTAACCTGAGGTCCCCCCCATACGCCCACGCATGCCACAGAGGGTTTCCCTCTCCCAAGTCCAGAGTCAGCTCTACACGGAGTTCCAGTCCTGTGTGTGTACTATCATACTGTATACTGTTCACTGCATACTGTTTAGTGACATGCAGTATACAAAAAATAGCCTCCATACTATTATCAGAAAAAAAACCCGGAAATAAGTATATCATCCGGGGATATTAAGAACACTCAGTTTTCAGAATTGTCACGTAGCCTACAGCTTTTTAAAAAAAGAAAAGAAAAAAGTAGGCTATAGTCAACTGGCATACTCAGTAGTAGGCAATAGTCCGCTGATTCGGACATGGCCCTGGAGTTTACTGGAGGGGGGGACTTCATGGGAAGTCTTGCGCCCCCCAGACTCTATTACCTGTTACGGTCTGTTAGCAGGACAGCTGGCCAGGGACTCGCTAAACCAGCGGTGCTGAGCCTTTACCGCGAGTGCTTACAGTACGTACTGTACAAACATCGCACGACACGAACCGCACACACGCACGCACGCACGCACACACGCACGCACGCACGCACACATGCACACACACACACACACACCCAGCTCTTATGCGTGATGTCTTGTGTGTTAATCATACGTTTTGCTATTTGAGCTCATTTACAGTCAGGCCTGGAGTGGAAAACGTGGCTGATTATACGTGGCATCCATCTTGCCATTAACATGCATTAAGATTCTAAATCCTGTTAGCCTGCGATAAACAGGCTTTGGAACAGGATTTTTCCCTCCCCCTCCACCGTGTGACACCACAAAGCTGGGCTGAGCACCCTACAGACAGATGAACACACTTTTACAAGCTCATTCATGCCTGAGGCTGAACACGCAATAAGTGCTTTTGACCACATTTGACTCTTCAAACATTTGAAGTCTCTTCAGAAGTCAGTCTCACTGCGATATTTATAAACTCGTTAACTACGTGAACAGGACACACAAAAGAAAAGCCCATGTGCCACTGAGCGTTCTGGCGCCCGATCGGTCTTCAATGCCACTTTATCTTTTGGCTTTATTGGTGTTTTTAAGGTGAGCGTTCCACAATAAAAACTCATCCTGCATTCCCTGCCTGCCCGTTTGTTTTTGAAAAACGCGATAATCCAATTACCGCTCAGAGGCCCTGATTTAGCAAACCCCCCCCCCCCCCCCATAGTGTGATGTAAGGATCGCACTCCCACTGAGCCAGAGAGGCGGGGGGTAGAGCGCTTGCGTGTCATTGCCATGGAGAACCAACCCGTTGACCTCCCCAGCGCACCAAATTACCTCCTCCGTCAACAAGGCGAACTTCATCTGAGCCTAACGGCCTGTGTCTCAGTTCTACACAGCGGCCAATGGAGAGGCAGAGAGGGGGGCATGGGGGAGTGGGGGTGACAGTGTGTGGAACAGGTTAAATTGAGAGCGGGTCAGCAGGGTGAGGGATCTGATGTTTATTTCATTCTCAGTAGCTCAGCGCAGGACGCGCAGCCAGAACAGGAGCTGAGCGTGATTAGATACTGCCAGATACTGCATGCAGAGAAGAGTGGCACAGACACATTTATCTGCCGCGCGTCTCTGCTTATGCGTGAAAGTGAATAAGTGTATTTATCTGCTATTCGGTATCTCAAGAAGTTTCACTGTGAGAAGAGAAAAAAAAAAACACTTTTTCTCCCCATTTCTTCATGAGACGCTGCCACCTGGAACGTGATATGTTCTTCAGAATTCTAAAATCACATTCCAGTTCATTTTAAAATCATCACGTACAATGTGTATAATAATGGCTATGTGTTAAATGGCATAATTCTGTTCTTGATTTCTGTTTATTTTCATCCAGGCATGATATTGTTTTGAGTCCAATTGCCCGCATTATATCCCATCATGCAATGCTTTTGTAGTTTCCGGTGCCCCTTATGAGAACTTTGGTAGTCTCCCAGCTAGCCAAATGAGTCTGGCCAAGATCTGGCATTCCGACTGGGCTCAGTGTCAGCCTTGGAAATTACGGCACGATTCTGAGCCGAGTGATTCAGCGATGAGTCTAGGCTGCCACATCACAGCCGAGTCACTGCCTTATGTGCCTTAACTCCACCAGCATTGGGCCACATGCTGCCGGACTCGGGCCAAACCCGGGCCGGATCTGGCCAGAGTGGCCTATTATATTCATTTTTACCAACCCTGAACGCCACCTGAAGCAAATCATAGTCTTCATAAAATTAAAAGATAATATATTTTTTTATTATAACTTAGAATACATGACAATATTAGTACAGTTGAGTCCTAATGACTCGGGCCACGTCACTCGGCCCAGAATTGTGTCTTACCTCAAGGCCGACACTAAGCCGATTCGGAATGGCAGATCTGGGCGAGACCCGGGCCAGACCCAGTGTGTGATGCTTGTTACCTCCATGGGTGTTGAGCACCAGGTGTATTCCCTGCTCCTGGGTGAGGTGGAGAGCCTGCTCTGTCACTGAGTCACGTCCAGTCTCTCCAAATCTGTCCAAGGGTTTCATTAGCAACTTCCCGCCCGGCCACTTTGTGTGACATCACACCCCTCGCATCGACCGCCCGACTGCAGGTGTGCTCCACGTTTCTGAGACAGCAGGTGCAAGAGGTGTTATACCAACATAATAGAACACAACTACCAATCAGCACATGAGCGATTAGCGGAGCCGAGCTGTGTTTGATCTATCCTGCCTCAGCCTAGCGTGCAGGTTCAGTTACCATCACCACCGTGACACACATGGACAACCGCAGGACTAACAAACTGTGATTTTGGGAAACTGTAAGGGTGTTTACTGCCCCATCACACACTACTGCGCTGGCTACAGTTCTTTCAGCAGAGTAGATAGAGTCTGGGCTGAACCTCCTCTATTATCACGTTCCTGGAGGTGTTGAGAGACAAAGCACAATATGAAATCACGTCCTCCGCCATTTCTATCAGCCTGCGGAAGTCTTTTATTTGTGGCTTTCTGTTCCTTGCATTTTTACAGTAGTTCTGTGCTAGTGGACGGAATAAGCACTTTAACATGTGTTTTTACAGTGGTTCTGTGCTAGTGGACGGAATATGCACTTTAACATGTGTTTTTTACAGTAGTTCTGTGCTAGTGGACGGAATATGCACTTTAACATGTGTTTTTACAGTGGTTCTGTGCTAGTGGACGGAATATGCACTTTAACATGTGTTTTTTACAGTAGTTCTGTGCTAGTGGACGGAATATGCACTTTAACATGTGTTTTTACAGTGGTTCTGTGCTAGTGGATGGAATACGCACTTTAACATGTGTTTTTACAGTGGTTCTGTGCTAGTGGATGGAATACGCACTTTAACATGTGTTTTTACAGTGGTTCTGTGCTAGTGGACAGAATAAGCACTTTAACATGTGTTTTTACAGTGGTTCTGTGCTAGTGGATGGAATACACAATTTAACATGTGTTTTTACAGTATTTATGTGCTAGTGGACGGAATACGCACTTTAACATGTGTTTTTACAGTGGTTCTGTGCTAGTGGATGGAATACGCACTTTAACATGTGTTTTTACAGTGGTTCTGTCCTCGTGGACAGAATAAGCACTTTAACATGTGTTTTTACAGTGGTTCTGTGCTAGTGGACAGAATAAGCACTTTAACATGTGTTTTTACAGTGGTTCTGTGCTAGTGGACGGAATATGCACTTTAACATGTGTTTTTACAGTGGTTCTGTGCTAGTGGATGGAATACGCACTTTAACATGTGTTTTTACAGTGGTTCTGTGCTAGTGGACAGAATAAGCACTTTAACATGTGTTTTTACAGTGGTTCTGTGCTAGTGGATGGAATACACAATTTAACATGTGTTTTTACAGTATTTATGTGCTAGTGGACGGAATACGCACTTTAACATGTGTTTTTACAGTGGTTCTGTGCTAGTGGATGGAATACGCACTTTAACATGTGTTTTTACAGTGGTTCTGTCCTCGTGGACAGAATAAGCACTTTAACATGTGTTTTTACAGTGGTTCTGTGCTAGTGGACAGAATAAGCACTTTAACATGTGTTTTTACAGTGGTTCTGTGCTAGTGGATGGAATACACACTTTAACATGTGTTTTTACAGTGGCTCTGTGCTAGTGGATGGAATACACAATTTATCATGTGTTTTTACTGTGCTAGTGGATGGAATAAGCACTTTAACATGTGTTTTTACAGTGGTTCTGTGCTAGTGGATGGAATACGCACTTTAACATGTGTTTTTACAGTGGTTCTGTGCTAGTGGATGGAATACACACTTTAAAATGTATCTTTGTATTGTTAGTAAACAGCTCTCTACCCTTCTGATGCGATGTTTCAATCTGGTCTATGTATTCACTCCATGTACTTACAACACAACTATTATTATAAGACCAACATTCAATCTCATAGTAGTCAAATTTGTCGTTAACTTTGAGTTTTAAACAGCTGTGATTTATTTTCTTGCACAACAATATTATTGTTATGTATTATTAGTATAATACATTTTATTATAAATCTTGTGTTACTTGTATTTCAAGAATATTACGAGTAGAATTAGTCAGAGGAATTAGTACCAAAGTCTTTTTATCTCCAAAGGATTTAACCTACTTTTTATCCAAACCATTACGCTGGGAATCATTATGGTTCATCTCAATCACACCAAAATGTTTTTATTTTATCTTGTTTTTGCTCGGTAACAAAGGTTCATTGAGTTCAGACTCATTATGCATATTTTATAATGCTAAGTCATAATAAAAAATGTTGTCATTAAAATGAGTCATCGCTGGATTATTCATTCATTGAGCATT